>OZ030025.1:31027096-31164596 GCA_964023405.1 Apodemus agrarius | reverse complement strand
GTGTGTTTGGGCTTTGTATTTACACTGAACTGACCTGAATTTATGTGGAGTGAATCAGGCCTTTAAAGTAGATAGGCCTTGTAAGAAGTGATGTTAGAAGACATGAAATACAATACATCTTCCTTTGCTCAAGTGCTGGCAAACTTACAAAATTTTGTACATCTCTGTCTACTTCAGTAGTCACCAGCCTAAAATAAACTAGTTGAATTTTTTTATGTTTTCTTTTGCTTGTAAATGGCATTTAGACCTTATATAACACTCTATCCTCATGACAACACTGTCAGACAGGTATTACTATTTCATCTCTATAGATAAGAAAACTGACATGATTTATCAAAGTAATCAATCTATCAAATTTATATATCTAAGACGATGGACTTAAAAGCAAGTCTTGGAAATCCAATCCATTTTTATTTCTACTTTCTTGAGCAGAACTGGATTTCATCTCCACATAAAACTGAAGGATGGGTCTTAATGTTCTGAGGTAGCTGGAAAGCGTAGCAAGACACATAACCACACTTGGTATGTTTCCTGGAAACACCACACATGAATAAATACCAACTTAACTCTCTAGAGTCTACATCAGCATTTAAGAAGAGCTTTGAATTCTATCCTGGGATCACCAAGTGCATGTGTTTGATTTCTGTTCCCTAATAATCCTTTTCAATACTAGATTTTTACATGCTCCACAATGCCTTCTGGATTATGCCTATGACATTGCCAGTCCCTCCCTTAAATAGAATTGTATCAAATTATAAATTTAATGACACTGACAATTTAGAACTAGTAATATCAAATGCATGTGACAATGTGGGTACCATTATTACTGAAACACCTGTCAGGAGAGCAAGACTTGGAAAGTAAAGCACTTTCCCAGCATCCTTAGCTGTGCTACACTGCAACAACAATCCTACCTTAATTCAGTGTCGTTCATTATTCAACCTGAATTTTTCTAGACATCATCCTACAAATTATGGCATCATGATCTTAGTACACTTCACAAATATGAGAAAAATTAAATAAAATAACATGTATCAGATTATGCTGCCTCTCATAAGAAATATAGCATACATCAATACAGTATATCATGAACTGATTTTCTGACCTTTCCCTCAGTATGTCAAAATGTGTAGAAAATAAAGTGGGTTTTATCACTTTTTCTCACATTACTGCATGTAAAACATCCATACTTTCCTCATTGTCATTAGAATGAACAAAATATATCACTTTTTACATATACTGTATAATTTTCTATTTTAATTTTTCCAGTCATTGTTATTTACTTGTGTGTATTATTGTCATATTTAGAATATGCGCTCCATAAGAGCAGAGATCTTGATTTTAATCACTGTTATGTCTACTGTCTACTACTGACTCTTATTCAATAGATGTTACTAAATGACTAACCTGGACTTTTCCACTGTAAATATATACTTCCAAAAGGATATATCTCATATATTTTAATATTTTTATCTGAAGTTCTAATGTGCATGAAAATGCAATATTAATTTAGGTTCCTACTAAGGTCTCTATTTCAAATTGTAATCTTAAGAGGAATTTTATAAGTAAACTAACAACAATATCCTAAAAACTAGATCTTTTTCATTTGACAGAAGGATGCGAGTAATGATCTATGTATTTGATGAAGAAAAATAATAACAGAAGTAGTAAATCAAGAGAGAGAGAGAGAGAGAGAGAGAGAGAGAGAGAGAGATAGGAAAGCAGAGTGGGAAGAAAGGAAAGAAAGATGAGACGGAGAGAGAGAAAATGAGACAGAGACAGTGACAGACTGAGACACATGCACAGAGAAAGAATGGGTTTAAATATAATATTGGAAAAGACACTAAAAACATAGAAAGGTAGCTTTTGAATGGCAAACTTTACTGCAGTCCCATGATTGAATAATGTTAAACTATATAAAAATATTTCCCAAAAAAGCCAAAGCAATAAAAAAGAAATCATTTTCTGGCCTATATTCAAGCCAAGAGAGGGCTATCCAAATGCACATGGGGAATGGACTTTTCACCTGCACATCTGGGCATATGTTCAGATGGCTTTTGCTTGACTCTCAGGAAAATAATTTTAAAGTAACACAGGAATTTATGGATTTTCCATACTCGATGACTTTTAATAGCATTTTAGTATCTTTGAAAAATAAGAACTAAATAATTAAAATAGTAAGTTCTTTCAAATAATATCAAGACAAACTTTTTTATTTGATTTTCCCTATTGTCTTCATGACTAAACTTGTTTTTAATGTTGATTCTCAATTTTTTAAAAAAAAATTAGCTGAAACAATAAGATTGTTTCCAGCAGCAACTAAACTGCTGCCTTCTCCATGCAATGACCTGTTATTTACCTAGAGAACTTTGGCACTATAATAAGGCCAGGATGTACTTAGGCTTGGGAATATCATGGCCACCTGTCTTCTGTATCCAAATGATGTATCTATACATTTTCACTGCTACAATGTGTCTGCATTTCCAGAAATTTTGCTGTTATGAACAAGTTTTAAGTTGTGTATTTCCCAAGTGTATGTGTAAATTGCATACTTTAGGATAGAGAATTTTTTTCTAATTCCAGATGAGACTCTTATTAATATGGTTGAGTGTTTGAAAAGGAATAGCCCCTAAGACCAAGAATAGACAAATGGGACCTCATAAAATTACAAAGTTTCTGTAAGGCAAAAAACACTGGCAACCATCAAATTGGGAAAAGATCTTTACCAACCCTACATCTGACAGAGGGCTAATATCCAATGTATACAAAGAACTTAAGAAGTTAGACCCCAGAAAACCAAATAACCCTATCAAAAAATGGGGTACAGAGCTAAACAAAGACTTTTCACCTGAAGAACTTCGGATGGCTGAGAAGCACCTTAAAATGTGTTCAACATCATTAGTCATTAGAGAAATGCAAATCAAAACAACCCTGAGATTTCACCTCACACCAGTCAGAATGGCTAAGATTAAAAACTCAGGAGACAGCAGGTATTGGCGAGGATGTGGAGAAAGAGGAACACTCCTACACTGCTGGTGGGATTGCAAGCTGGTACAACCATTCTGGAAATCAGTCTGGCAGTTCCTCAGAAAACGACACGATACTTCTGGAGGACCCTGCCATACTACTCCTGGGCATATACCCAGAAGATTCCCCAGCATGTAATAAGGATACATGCTCCACTATGTTCATAGCAGCCTTGCTTATAATAGCCAGAAGCTGGAAAGAACCCAGATGTCCCTCAACAGAAGAATGGATACAAAAAAATTTGGTATATATACACAATGGAGTACTATACAGCCATTAGAAACAATGAATTCATGAAATTCTTAGACAAATGGATTGAGCTGGAGAACATCATACTAAATGAGGTAACCCAGTCTCAAAAGAATACCCATGGTATGCACTCACGGATAAGTGGATATTAGCCTAGAATCTTGGAACACCAAAGACACAATCCACATACCAAATGATGTCTGACAAGAAGGAAGGAGTGGACCCTCGTTCTGGAAAGGCTCAATGCATCATTGTAGGGGAATACCAGAACAGGGAAGTGGGAAGGGGTGGATGGGGGAACAGGGGGAGGGAAAAGGGCATATGAGACCTTTGGTGGGCGGGGAACCAGGAAAAGGGAAAGAAATGTAAATAAAGAATATATCCAATTAAAAAAAGGAATACCCCCAAAGATGCATATGTTTTAAAGCTTAGCCCATAAAAAATGGAACTATTAGAAGGCATGACCTTGTTGGACAAAGTATGTCACTATGGAGATAGGCTTTGGGGTCTCATATATGCACAAGCCATATCAAGCGCAGCAGTCTCCTTCTGCTATCTGCAGATCAAGATGTAGAACTCTCAGCTCCTTCTCCGGCAGCATGTCTGCATGCATACTTGCATTCTAATCATCATGATGATAATGAATTAAACCTAGGAAACTACAAGCCAGCCCAATTAATTTTTTTTCTTTATAAGAGTTGCTGTGGTTATGGTGTCTCTTCACACCAATAAAACCCTAACTAAAAGAATGGTCAAGCTCTTAAGTTTCAGTTTCTCTATAAATTTTAGTTATTAATAACCATTTTATGAAGTTATTATACTAACACCATAAAACATGAAAATTATTTGAATACTTCTAGCAAATAATAAGTACACAATAAATAATAATGGAGGAACAAAGTTCTCAGGCCCCAGCCAAAGATTGTATTCATTGGGCATACCATTTTCTGTCCTTCAAGATTACTATAAGCAGACCATAAAATGTGACATGGATCTGGGCCAGGCCAGTATTGTGGTGGGCCACACTTGCTCACTGCCTTATCACCTAGCTCAGTGCCTCTGAAAGGTCACTTTATCGTTGGTCTTTGGCTCATATTCATTTTAAAATAAAAGTTCCTTATCCCTGCTCTGAATGACATATTGCAACATGAAAATGTGATTCAAAGTTCAAGAGATGCACAGATCCACTCAACTTCATTCAGAACTTTTCTCCAAAAACTGAAACCACTACATCTAATGTCTGTTTCTGCTGTGTTGACCGACAGTTGTCAAAACATTGCTACATGTTGAAAATGGGCTGTATATTTTGACTTACAGAATATAACATTGTAAGACAGTAAATTTATATTGGAGGAATGTGGAAACACTGTGGTATTCAGCGATTATATGTAGGTGACAATATAAACTGTGTTGAAGGAAAAAATAACAACATAAGACTAGAAAGTACTCAATATAAGATTCCATATTATCAAGTAGAAACCTAAGTTGTTTGTTTGTGAGGTTTGTCCTTCTGATACCTGAGAAATATTTTTGCTCTCTGAGAAATCAGGAGCAATAAGAAATAAGTCATTTTCCCAACAGGATTTTGCACACACCCCTATTTTGAAACTTGTTCATCATTGGTGCTTACCCCTACCTTCTTCTCCTGCCTATAAAATTGATCTGCTCTGTAGCTTGTTGGGATCTTGCTAATCTTTAGACTGCATGTTCCTCACTTCATAAATGGCCAATAAAATCCAATCACATTTTTGAAGGAGGAATGCCTTGTTGAGCATCAGTGGGAAGAGAGGTCCTTGGTCCTATGAAGGCTCAATAGATGACCCAGAGTGGGGAAATTGAGGGGCATGGGGGAGGTGGGAGTGGGTAGGACAGAGGAGCATCTTCTTGGAGGCAGGAGGAAGGAAGATGGGTTAGGGGTTTTCTTTGGGGGAAGGAACCTAGAAAGGGTATAACATTTGAAATGTAAATGAAGAATATATTCAAGAAAAAAATCCAAACACATGCATAAAATTTAATTTGCTGAAATTCAGTTCTTCAACAATAGTGGCAAGTCCTTGATAATGAGTTCTTCCCTATGTGATATGATGAGAATGGAATCGTTGTGATACTCTCACCAAGTCCTAGTCACAGTCTTTTCAGGAGGAAATAATCAGCTCAATGTAAACTAAGATTTCTATCCAGTCCTGAAGAGGATAATCAGAAATAGTTTCACACATTACAGGTAATAAAGAAGCTATACTTAAGGAGAGCCTTGATTCCAAGGTCAATCCTGGAGTAGGAGAGTAAATCTGAAATCTAAAATTTAGTTAATGAAGCTAGGTTACATGCCTACATTAGCTTGAGACTCATTTAGCATGGTTAAATAAAATAGTGAAGAGACTAATGGACACACAGAGATTCTCTGTATCATCTCTATAACTTTTGTGTAAATTAATACTGTTTCAAAGCAAAGGGTTTTATTAAATTATCTTGAAAACAAAATCATAAAACAATTAAAGATAAATAAGCAAAATTAAATGCAGCTCATTGAGACTGCATCTCTTTATTTTACTCAATTTTTAAAAGTTTAAATGCATGAATCTGAGCTATTTCTAACCTATTTATTGACATTATAAATCATGGATTTTTTTAAAGACATGCCTGCTTTCATTTTATCCATAACTCCTTGAAGCTTTGCTAAAATTATCAATTCATTGCTAAGAATTGAAAAGTTGAATGCATGAGTATTTTCTATATTTGAGCAATCTCATCGCACCTGATCTTTGGAGATCCCATCAACATGATTAGATCTTTAAGAGCACTTAGAAATCATCAAGGGAGATTCTACTATAGTGTATCCTTTTATTCTAAAGGGAGCATCTTATAGAATCCATTCTACCTCTCTGTTACTAAAACAAAACTTAACTCATGTTGCTAGTAGCTGGGCCTATCTAAAGAGCCCCCAAGTGTGCTTACTGAAAACTTACTCCCTAAAAATAAAAGGGCTTTTGTCCACACAGTTGAGAACAATAGAGTTTTAGAGGCAATCATGAAATTTCTTTAAATGTTAAGCTAAGCCAAGAAGACAATGATAAACGTTAGGAATTATTTATTTCTTTTTTAACAAGGTACTTAATTTGCATTTTGTAAGTTACCCAAACCATGAAAACATATGACTTTATAGATGTTTCTGTGTTGTTTTTTAATGCTTCACTTGAAATAAGAATTGTTTGAAACAACTTCAAAGCATGAATAAAATGTGTTTCGATTTTGAGGCCTGTGCTGGTGACTCAGTGGAAAGCTTTGATTAGCACTCAGCATTCTGGACTTCTTGTTCAGTGATCTTTCCTTTAGAGACTTGGAAGTAAACTCATAGAAATTGTCACAGGGGCTCAAAAAGCCCTAATAAAGAGGGAGGTGTATTGGGCAACCTTATGAAAGAAAGAAAGAAAGAAAGAAAGAAAGAAAGAAAGAAAGAAAGAAAGAAAGAAAGAGAGAGAGGGAGAGAGAGAGAGAGAGAGGGAGGGAGGGAAGGAGGGAAGGAGGGAAGGAGGGAAGGAGGGAGGGAAAGGGAAGAAGGGAGGGAAAGGAAAGAAGGGAGGGAGGAAGGAGAGAGAGATAAAGAGAGACAGAGAGAGAAACAGAAGCTGAGAGAGAAAGCAAAAGAGAGGAAGGAAGGAAGAAGGAAGGAAAGGAAAGAAGGAAGAAGGAAAAGAAGCAGTTGTTATTTTCATCGATTCATAGGATTATAGCAAATTCTTTGCTAACATATATTTTCACCACAGTTTTTTTTTCCATTGGACTTAGACTGCATCTACTGCATGTCCCATTGGTGACATTCTGGTCAAGCTCACAAGGTTGTGAAATCAAGGCCCATGCCCATTCCTAAAGTTTACAATTAAAAAAAAAAAAACCTCACATACAACAAGTGCAATAAAAAGTTTCATCAGCCAAGACTGACAGACTCTGGTAACACTTAGGATTTATTCATTATAAAGGCACTAAGTAAAGAGTTTGATGAGACAGAAAGAGGATACAGAGGAGGGGAGAGGGACAGAGACAGAGATGGAGAGACAAAGAGAGGATGAACATAATGAGAAGGATATGGGTATTTAGGGATTCAGAAATCTAGAACTATTAAAAATATGGGTTACCCACCTCCAGAATATGACTAAGGCAGTCAGTCACTTGTACTTCCTTCTTTCCTACAAGTGTGTTCAGCCACTTGGAGGGAAATGCCATGGTCTTCACCCTCAAATCCTGCTGTAAACCAAAGCTCACCTATAAAGATCAGTGTATGCATGGAATCTTAGAAACAAGTGGTCTCTAAGGTCAAGCTGTCTATGATGTTGATGTGTGCAGAGACTTGGTCAAATCTCATCCCAACATTTCTGATTTTTCTTGCAATAAGAGAAGGAGAGCTGAAGTGGTGATTCTTCTTCAGACCCTCTCAGGAAGTTTAAGAAATGTGGAAACCTGCTGCCAGCAATGGACGATTTGCTGTGTGACATCACCATCTGTCCACACAATCTGTACAGCACACTCTTATAGGCTGCATTGTCTGGCACGGTGCTTTACTCAAATGAGAAAATGCTTGCAAATCCCTCTGCATACAGTTTACTGCCCAATAAAGTTTAACAAATCTTGATGGTTATTTGATCATTGGCATTTCATGTCTCCCTCTGACATTAGTATTTGGAAATACATCTTCATGAAATCATATGTAGAAGATTTTGTACCTTGAAAAGCCTATCAGCTTTCTGGATAAACTAGCAGACACCAAACATAAATCACACCATTTAGTAAGGGAATAAAAGGAATCTAAAAAGATTTCACAATCTTTCTTTCTGAATCACTTCAGTGTTTAACAATCCTGTCAGAAAATTCCTCAATTATTTTAACCTAAATACATCATGCTGTAGTGTGTTTCCTAATGTTCTGGCTCCAGTGAAGACAAAGAACAGATGGTCTCTCTCCTTTGCATAATACTAATAATAATGTTTTATGGGTTCAAAGATCCAGTAAATCTTTTCATGATTATTGTCTTCATTGCAACAAAACTATCTGCTTCATTCAACACCATCAGTAACCTCATATTTCAATACAGCAGACAATATAGCATGAATATGAGTGAAAGCATATTTCCCATAATTAATATGCACAAAACATTCTCCAATCTGCCTATGTTAAACCAATACCTGTATATCCTCTATGTGCGTGCGTGCATGCGTGTGTGCGTGCGTGCGTGCGTGCGTGTGTGTGTGTGTGTGTGTGTGTGTGTGTGTAAGACATCAAAGAAATGTTTTAAAGATTTTAAAGATTCTTGTAGAGAGATCTCTGGGAAGTACACACAAAATAAAGTTAAATTAACTTTTCTTTGTTAATGTGTATTTTCTAGAAGTTTTGTGGGTATAATTTGTGTTAAACAACTTTAACTTACACAGAAACATGTACAAATGGGCTACAATATTCAAATGAAGGGAAACATATTTACTCCATCAAACATTTGTTTTATTTCAAATTATTTTTCTAGCTTTTAGAAATATGCAGAAAATGACTTTAATTAATACAGTGGTTACTCCATATTTATAGATGTAGGGGCCCCATGAACACCAAATCTGAAGCCTCTTATGTAAAACAGTTTAGTGCTTGGATGTCCTATAAACATCTTCTCTCACTGTTGAAACATTTTCACAGCTATGAACAAACTGAGACTCAACTCAAAATAGCATATAATATCCTTCTAACTTGCGTTTCTGCCTGTTCTTTCATACCCACCATGATTTTCTAGAAAATAATACGGCCTCATGATTCTATGCTGTAGCTCATCAATAAAGTAAAGGTTTAGTTTATTTAAGTAGCAGGAGGTATGTGAACATCTAAGATAAAGACATCTTCTCCATTTAATTAGATGTGTCTACCTCACATTTGTGAGTGATTTAAAAGCTTATGGCACAGCTATGTCCATATTTATGCTCATAGCACATGACATCTTTTCTAGTTACTCCCTATTTTGGTGTTTTAATTATTTTATGGTCACTGTATGTAAAGTGGAACTTTTGTTCATTATTATGCATATATCAAATTTTCATTTTAATTTAAAGAAAATAAATTTTATAGACTTATTCTTCTAAATCATAGATCATATATAGGTTTTGAAACATTGGAGTCTCAAATCTGTCATTCAATTTAAATATTATATCATATCATATCATATTAATTTTGGAATTAGTGCTCATGTGTTTAAAATTTTCAGGGAAGTCATTGTTAGAAGTTGTGTAAGTTCACTCCCCTTGAAAGAACCTAAACTGTTTTGTTCAAAGAAACTATCTCTCTCATAACTACCACATTGAATAAAGTGGACACAGAAGTATGTACTGAAAAAATTCCATGCAATGAATTATAAATTACTGAGAGCTAATTACAATGGATAATAATGTCTTGTGTGTCCCATTCTATAGGAACTTGAGCTCTTAGGCTGGGGAGATGACATGGTGATTAAAGCATTTCCCGTACAAGCTTAAGTCTGGAATTTGGGACCCTTTTCAAAAGTTGACAAAACAAAACGGACATTTATATCCATAAGACCAGATGAGAGGACCCCAGAGCTCATGTTCATGGGAGCATTATACAACTGATCCTAAAAGGAATAAGAAATGAAGGCACTGCAGAGATTTGCCCTGTAATTAGTCTGACAGTTCTATGGGTGCCTGGAATGTACAGTGATGTATAGCTGATACAGTGGATGCTTCTTCAATTCTGATCTGTTTGAAAAAAAGAGCATCTGCTATCTATTGATGTAATGAAGAGGTTTTTGTTGCTGCTGCTGTTTTTGTCAATCTTTGCACAAGATGTCCTAATTCACAAAACTTATGCGTATTCTTGACCACTAACACAATTTTTTCAGAGTCATCAGAAAACAGCTTCCATAACACAGCTTAGGCAAAATGTCCTGAGCAGTAGTTGGACAAGTTCCATGATGGATGAGATTCGCAAACTGCTTCTCTCTGTTTCATTAAACTCAAACATGGCTGGGAAAGTTCCCAGTTGTAGCCTGGAGAGTTAATGTTCTAGCTGTATTGAAATTTAACTAATCAAAATATCTCCTCCTCTCGATACCAATTATTCAATCCAAGAATTATATTCTTCACGCGTTCTCTCAGCTACATCCACCTGAAGACTCGTGTAAATTAACATGAAATAAGGAACTTTGGAGAGGTTTAAGTAGATGTATTTAAAGGACATTAAGAATATGATGCCTTTCTTTCCCTTTGATAACACTAATAAAGCTTTCAAAAGCAATGTGGACAGAACCACCAGTGGCTTTGATTTGTCTTACATGCAGAAAAAGATTTCACCAGCTGCTCCAGTGAATGATTTGAAAAATAAAACTCTTGATTTGAACCGTATTACATGGTATATTAGGCAGAAAAAGCTAAGAGCAGAAGGCAATCATTGGATGCAGGATCCATGAAGCAAATTTACTGGAACTGTTAGTAAATTTATTGGATCATTGCTTTTGGAATTCCATATAAACCATATAAGTCATTTTATTTAAAAAAGAAAAGAAAAGAAAAAGAAAAAAAGAGTGTGCTTCTGCCTTTTGTAATGCCAAAGAATGATAAGGCTTTGCTTACAAATGCTACTTTTCTTTAGAATGCCCAGAATTTGATTGAACTTTTTTCTATAGATCCAGACAAATATGACTCAACCCTTATTCAAATGTAGGAAACTGGGTAGTCTTTCGACACCATTATCAGGAAATTGCTTTTGGAAAGCCAAATAGAACTTATACCTCTACTTGGTACCTAGCGATCATAGATTACCTTCCTGTGTGTAATTTCCAGAAGATTGCCAACCAAAAGTACTTGTCACCAAGACCAAAGGCCAGATGACAGAAAGCTGCTGCCATCTACAGGAATTGCGGAACATTGTCCAAACTATCTAAATGTTTTTCTAAATTCAAAGAACCTTATGGTAAGCAAAGTTGATGTATCAAGCTATGTTCCCTAAAGCAAGAAAGCTCCTTGTTCATCAGAAATTGCCAAGACATCTCTGAGAATTCTGCCAACAGTCAGATTTTATTTTCTAAACCGAGTTAACATTTATTTGCCTTGCAAAAACACAATAAAGCATAGAGTGCATTCTTCAGTAAATTATAGCAGTTAAATGCACAAAGATATCTCTTGTTTCCTTACCTACATTTTCACAGCAGTCTTAACCATTATCTGATTATCTGATGTTTTCCCCCTATGTGTTATTACCACTAAATTAGAAAGCTGCGAAAACCATGTAAGAAAGCATGCCTGAGGTACACTTAGGAACTTTGCCTCTAAACTTTCACAGCAATGTGATATTGAGCAAGGATTTGGCCATCACTTTGCTCACATTCATTACCACTAAAATGGGAAGAACAAACGCGCCATGTAACTATCGTAAAGCTTAAGCAAGGGAATATGCGTGAAGGCAGCTGGTAAGAGTGAACAGCACTTCTCACAGAATTAGCTTTATGACAATAAATATCATTATTATCAGAGTTGAACAGTCAAGTGCAAACCTTAAATGACAACTCATTATCTCTGAGGGTATAAGCACTTATATGTATGCAAATGGAGATATATGTGCATATATGTGAGTATATACAGATGGTACAGATACGCCATAAGTCAACTTAGCAGAAAAAGGCAAGGTATTCATTCATCCACGTAACTCACAAGCCTGACTAGGCATTCTAATCATCTCAAGAGTATTAAAAATCATGGTGCTGCAACTTCGCTCCAAGACATTATGAGGCTAACAGGCAGAAGTTTTATTCTTACAAAGATCCCTAGGTGAATCTAACATTTGGCCAGAAGTGATAGCCGGTGTTAGATACTTAGCTACATGTTTTCATTGCATATGATTAATACCTTAATGAAGCTCTGCAGCTACAATCTTGGGTTGAACTTTGATGTGGTGTTTGAATAGATGGTGCTCTTCATCATGCCATCCTGCTCCCTTTCAAGTGCGTTGATATTCAAAGCATATACTCAGAAAAATAAAACATTTTCTAAGCATCAATAGATTTTCCCAATGATGGAAAAACATAGCATTTATTTCTACCCACCAAAAACAATACTAGTGCTAATTCTATAATTAAATCTATGATGAGAATTTTTACACATTCTGGGATTTGGAAAACTGGGAAACATCTGATTATCTGATTCTTTAGCCTAGCCAAATTCTAATTAAAACTTGAGCCAAAACTGAGTGATGCATCCATATGTATACTGGAAGAACAAACCAGTTCCAAAAAGTATAAGAAAATAAGTATTTATAGTCAAAATCTACAAATATTCAAATATTTACTGCCTCTTAAATGGAATATGTCCCTCGCAGGCTCTTTGGTTGAATACTTGGTCCCCACCTGCTGGCGATACTTTAGAAAGTTGAGACAGACATTGAGGGCTTTAGGCAGCCTGGGTTTCTGGTTCTATCACTGCTTGCTGACCCACCAACATGTGAATAGTCCATGGACAGAGCTACTACTATGCTCTGTGTCTTCTCACCTCAAAGTCAAAACAAATTCCTCTTCCCTGAAGTTGTTTCTGTGAAATACTTCACCACAGCATTCAGAGAAGCAACTCATAGAGCAAATTACCTGTATTCCCAGAAGTTCATGTTGTATTTTCTAATGCAAAGGGTATTTGGCGAGACTGTGGCTGACTTTAAGTGATAAAAATCTATGCAAATGTTTATTAATTTTTAAAGTACATACATAGATATGATGTGATGGCCAAGTTCCTTTGCCTACTGCCTGTGTCATACTGCTGTACAGGCTTTATGTATTTTGGCTACAATCCAAGTTAATTAAAGCAGCTTTGGCATAGATAAGACAAAATTCTCTATTAGTACTATGAATATGCATACAGTGCTAAATGAGAATTTTTCAGTAGGAACCTCAATGTCAAAATGGGTTTTTGTAAATAGTTAGCTATTTATAGAGAATTGTGCAGATTTTAGAATACTAACAAATCATTTTCTGCTTTTTCTGCAGAATCCAACTTTATGTGGCCCACGTAGTCTAGTTAATGTAAAATTCAGATAAAAAATCAAAACGAGAAAACAGTTTTAAACATAGTAACTAATTATAAATATAAGAGGAAAACTATGCTCCTATTACTAAACATGAGCAACAAACAAAGGATTATATTGTAGTAATTTTATAATTTTCGTGTGATTTAGTAAACTAAATATTCATAGGCAGAAGCAAAATAAGCCCCAAAACAGGAAGAATTGTGATTCACATGCAAGATGATTTTCCCAAATAATTGCTTTGCACAGTTGCCCCATTCTTCATAAGCTGGATGCCACAGATAGAAATAGGCTAAAATCAGTAAAATGTCATTATTTTTAAAATATTTTAATAAAATTAATTTTACTAATTATAAAATATTTTAAATAAATTGTATTGGTTGCATATAAATGACTAAATTCTGGATTTGTATCAGAGATGCCATTATGTTTATCACTAGTACATTATCAGTCTACTAAGGACTTTAAGTGATTGTCATTACATTCATCTTTTCTATAAAGAACAAGGAAGCTGAATACATTACCAACTATTGCTTGGTTTGGCTAAGATTCACTACAATGTACAAATATAATAGCCAACAAAAACATGTCATTTGATAATATTTAAATATTCAAAATAGTTGATTTTATAATAGTATTTTATAATCTGTAACATACCTGATAAAAAACAACCTCACAGGCATGAGATTATGACTCCTTACTCCTCAAACTAAAATTCATTGCACTTATCCAATTTTTCAGATCCATGTCTGCAAGAATATTTCTTAAACTCATTGAATGAGAATGAAGAAACAAATCATCTTCAGTGAATGTCAAAACAAGTATATAAATGAACAAAAGGTATTAGGCTGAGTAAAAGATGGAAAGTATCTGATAATTCAAAGCAGATTATTGAAGGCTTCCAGGTAGATGTAGACGACTAAATTGAATTTTAAGAATGAATTGAGTTCATATAAATGTTTAATGGATGAGAAAAGGCTTCCAGGCATGAGGCAATTATGAGTACGGAGGACAAAGATGGGAAAGGGGATGATGAAGAAGACCAGAAGCGAAAGTAGATATGTGCATGTCAGAAAAAGCAATCGTAAAAGGAGACGGGGAAGGATCTGGAACAGCAGATAATTTTATAAATAAGGGTATTTGAACTAAAAGACAGCAATTCATGGAATAGATTGGTATGCTAATGAGATGGAGATAGAAATCACAGTGCAAATTGAAGAAACAGAAGGAGTTAGATAGCATACTATACAAGTAGACTCTATTCATCTCGAATAGCAAATGAGAGAAAGTACAAGAACCCTGAGTCCATAGGGTAAGCTGCTGGCAAGACAAAAAGGCAAAAATTAAAACAAACAAACAAAAAAAAACATTAAAACCAGACTTGGGAAACCAGATCATCATCTCAGCATAAGATGCTGCAATAAGGCAGGCATCAGAACTATCATGGGGCAGTTTAGCAAGCGCGTTTAAAATGCTACCCTGAAATTCAACAGCAAAACCAGATTAAAACCTGGACAGTAATCATAGATTCTGTTATAAAATCAGGTGCAACAGTGGCCCATGTTGTATAAAGGGGAGGTTCTGAAAAGCGCCTGAGAAACATCAACATTGAGAGAGGCAAAGAGAAGAGAGGAAACTTAAAAGATGAAATTACTTGTCAGAATGGTGCTAATTCAGACGTGCTAAATCAGTAAATTACAAGTTGTGATAGCGTAAAGTGAGAGCATATAATACAGAGTCTCAACTGCTAATATGTAGGTCAAAAGCAGCAAAGCCTGAGGAAGTCCCTAAGATAATTAATATGCTATTGGCATCCTTCAGTAAAAGGAACTGTGGCAGATCGAGTAAGGTCTCGCCTACAATATCTACCTCTGGTTTCTTGCAACTCGTGAATATGTTACTTTATATGACAAAAGAGATCGGCTGTGTGAATTGGACCCTCACGCATGAAAGAGCAAGGAAGGACACCCAACAGAAGGTAACATGATGCAAGTGATGTTTGAGGTTATATGATTTCTGGATGGACCACAAGCAAAGAATGCAGACAGCTTCTGACAGTGAAAAAGGTAAGGAACTGGATTCTTGCCTGAATCCTCCAAAGAAATCAGTCCTGGCAATATCCTGACTGTAGCCAATGAGATGTATTTGAGACTTCTAACCACCAGGACTGTAGGGAAAGAGTGCTGGTTGTTTCTAAACCACCAAATCTGAGCTACAGCGGATACAGAGGCAGGAATCTAACACTGTAGTTCAGGAAAGGAATAAAATTAAGTTATTACGTTTGACAGGAACGCGCTCACAGCTCTGAAGTTGGGAAATCTAGAATCAAGTTTCAACTGCCTAAGTTTCTTGAATGTTCCACGTCTTCATCTTCTTGACTACGGAGTGAAGATGGTTCTGTCTGCCTCACAGAAGGATAGGAAAACTTAAATTAGATGATCCATGTGAAAACAAGATTAGTGTCTCCACATGGCAAGCATCAATAAGTGTTCACTATTAGTGTGCTACATGGTGAAGACATTTCCACTGAGGTAGCAAATAAGAGACTTAGAAAAAGCTGCGACCCAGTCAGGTCACATGACTACTTGAAATTCATCCAATACATAAATACAGTTCTCTTGACCATAGTCAAAGGAAATGTTTTATTCAATATTCCATTCTTTTTGGCTGCTAACTGCCATCCTTTACCTTAGGAATACTATTTGTCCTGGGATATTCTTCTGGAAAATGGCTGCACACACACACACACACACACACAAACAAACACACACACACACACACACACACACACACACACATTTCTACACTATAATTCAAAAGATGGAACTAAAATTTACTCAACTACTTGTGGACCAGTCTCCAAAGAATCTGCCTGGACTCTTCCCTTACTATCTCAAAAACCAGGATATGGGCAAGGTCTGTGTAGGGGAAGACATCATCCCAGGGGATCAGGAGCAATAAAGTAGAAGAAAACCAGACTTCTGGTGACTTCACTGAACAGGCAGTCACTGCCTTCCACCCTCCACCCATCTCTCCACTTGATCCATCTCTACATACACTATTCTTATAAATAATTTTTTTTTGAAAATGGGAAAGGAAAGGGAATATCAGGAAAAACATGGATGCCCAGTGAACTCATACTGATGCAAGCCTACACTAAGACTGGAGACCTTCTTTCTGAGTTGTAGTAACAGAATTAATTGCAAGTATATTGTGTCCTAGACTTAATAGTCTTTTTTTCATACTATTGCTCTATGCAAGGGATACTATATATTGAGAGGAGCAACCCAATGTATCTCCATTTTTAGATAACAGAGTTGACACACATGAAAGTAAATAAATTGTCTATTATCTCACAATTCAGAGTTCAGCCCATTTGTCCAATTCTTTCAACCTGAATTTTTAAATTTTATTTATTTATTTATTTTTACTTATTCGCTTTACATCCTGCTCACTGACCCCCCCCACCTCCAAGTCACTGGCCACCCCTCCAACAATCTTTCCTCATCCTCCCTTCCCTTATCCTCTGAGGAGGTGGGACCCCCTTCTAAGTATCCCCAAACCCTGGCACTTCCTGTCTCTGAAAGGCTAGGTACTTCCTCTTCCATTGAAGCCAGACAAGGCAGTGCAGCTAGAAAAACATATACAGGCAACAGCGTTTAGGACAGCCCCTGTTCCAGATGTTCAGGACTCACATGAAGACTAATCTACACATCTGCTACATATGTGCAGAAAGCCTAGGTCCGGCCAATGTGTGTTCTTTAGTCGACCTCAGTTTTTCACTGCTATGTATACTGCCTCACATGCAAAAAGAACTAGCTATTGTTTAGCAATATTTGGACTGTTACCGTAGTCAGATTCTCTACTGTGTATTATTCATATTGTACTTAAGTACATACGTAGCCATAGTTTTTAGGTTTCTATAGGGAAACATTTTGCATACTAACCTCTTTCAATTAAATTTTATGCGTGCTGGCTCATTTTAAAAGTGAGAAATGTAACTTGAACTGCATGTGTGATATGCATAGACACACATACAAAGGCAAAAACATTTTTAAGAAATTAGCACTTTTGGCTTGGATCCTAAGCAGACTGTGAATGAACAGCTGTGTGAGGTTTAGAACATAAGCTGGTAATCACTGCTTGCTCTAAAGGGCCAATATTAAGCAAATTGTAATTTTACATTATTATGCATTCATTAATTAAATTCTTCAATCTAACAGTCACTAAAGATTATTTTGGGAAACTGAAGCCTATCTCCTAATTATATGTTTTTCCATCTTTGAAAGAGACTACCCCAAAACAGAGATTACCATTTTCTTTAAAGATTGCCCTAAAATTTGAATCTTTTTTTTTCAAAGCACATTATTTACTTTGAATATAAAACATATAGTTGGGCCTGAGTCACCACTCATCTGAGATTTGCTTTCTAGTCTAGCCTTTAAGAAAAGATAGTAAGTTTGAAAATAAATATGCTATTAACATTTAGGCGACTACTTAGGATCACAAATTTTCTTCCATCAAATCTATACCGCCAAAAACATGTAACACATCTGAATGAGGTACTGAGTACTAGATTTAATAAACTCAAACCGGAGAAAAAGCTATTGAAATATAAGTGATGGCAGATTTATAATGAAGACTTCCTTATGCATACTGAATAGCCCATCTGTCTCTAAGCATGTATGTAATCCACAGTTGTTATAGGCTCAGCGCAAAGGCAGGTATATTCATTACAGTCCATCTTTCCAAGTGCTATCTACTGAGAAGTCGTGAGTTGTGAGTAACAAGCATCATGTATCTGGAATCCGTCTGTGGTCTATATAGTTCTTTGTTTATTAAAGCTTACCAGAATCTTGTAAAGTGGGAACGTTTGTTACCTCCAAGGTGTGAAGAAACTGAGTCATCAATGGCTAAGAGATCTGACAGAGAGCGGGTGGTTTGTGAGTAGCTGAGGTCATTCCAACCACACAAGAGACTACATTATCTCGACAGCATGCCCCATGTTACAGAGATTCTTGTGGCTCATCGTTTTCATGAAGCCATTGAAAAATATCAGCAAAAAGAATGTACAAGTTATAATAGCCAGAAGCGGGAAAGAACCCAGATGTCCCTCAACGGAGGAATGGATACAAAACATGTGGTATATATACACAATGGAGTACTATTCAGCCATTAGAAACAATGAATTCATGAAATTCTTAGAGAAATGGATGGAGCTGGAGAACATCATACTAAGTGAGGTAACCCAGTCTCAAAAGAATATCCATGGTATGCACTCACTGGTAAGTGGATATTAGCCTAGAATCTTGAAACACCAAAGACACAATTCACGTACCAAAGGATGTCTGACAAGAAGAAAGGAGTGGACACTGGTGCTGGAAAGGATCAAAGCATCAGTGTAGGGGAATACAAGAACAGGGAAGAATACAAGAGGGAAGGGGTGGAAGAGGGAGCAGGGGGAGGGAAAGGGGCATGTGGGACCTTTGGGGGGTGGGGAACCAGAAAAAGGGAAATGAATTGTAAATATAGAATATATCCAATAAAAAAAAACAAAAAATAGAAAACAAAATGTACAAGTATTTTTATACAGGAATGGAATTCTTATTTCTATACCTTGTGCCCTTCCCCAGCCTTGAGCAGGCTGAACAGACCTTGAGTGCTTTCCACAAAGGGTTTACCAACCCAGGTGGAATCAGCCACCTTGCTGCACCTGCAATTTCCTAAGGGAACTTAGAAGAATAGGCTGCCTGCTGGGCTTGCTTTGCAACGTAATCCAGCCGAAACAAAGGACAGCTTTTGTGGTTTTCCCTTTATAAACTGGAGCTGCAGAATTAAACTTTGAGCCTTGATCAGATCCTTGTCTTGGCTTCATCCTTCTCTCCTACCCTGTCCTTTTCATTTCCAGCCCCCCTTTCAGGTAAACCCAGTTCTCCATAACCTATGGATGGCTACAAGACCTTAATACAAAGGACAAGTAAATATGAAGAAAACAGAACAATGCTAGAATGAGCTGGTGTTTATGTGCCAGCTACCTAGAAGTTTGGCATGTAGTTGCTAATGTAATCATCATTAAATGTGAAATAGGAGCTTTAGCTCTGTACTACAGATAACAACTCTATTCTAGGATCTATAGTCTTACTCAGGCTGCAACAGTGAGGGAATGGTGTGAGTAAACTTCTAAGCCTAGGTACTTCAGCCCAAAAGATATGCTTTGAATCACTAGATAATATTGGACTCTCCCCATTCTAAGGGAAGAATGTACCTTGTCATTTCATACCTAAGTTAGCTTAACTCTCATGAAGATCACCCTAAAAGCAAAAACTACTCAACAAACTTGATTTCTATGGTGCTTTTACATAAAACACTCACTGTTGTGTTTTACAAAAAAGAAAAAGAAACCAAGGATATATTTGGTAGAGGTATGGTATGGGGGGTTGGGGTGGGGGGAAGGGGTTGCCACTGCCGGCCCAAGCTGAGGTATTCCTTCCCCCTGAGGTACCAGCCACACCACATGACTGGTATAGTATAGTATAGAGTTTTAAGGTCATGTGGAGGGGAGTTGAGAGGATAGTAGAGACAGACAAAGAGAGGGACAGAGAGACAGAGACAGAGACAGAAACATAGAGACAGAGAGACAGAGAAGAGGCCAGCCATAATCAATGGAGTGAGGGAGGAGGGGAATGGGGAGAGACAGGACAGAACGGGAAGAGAGCAAGAGAGTGAGGAGGGGGGTGAGCAGCCCCTTTTATAGTGTGTCAGGCATACCTGGCTGTTACCATGTAACTGTGGGGCAGAGCCTAGACAAAAATGCTAACAGTGAACATTCTATTTTTTTTCCTGCCTGCAAGTGTTCTTATAAAGATTGTGAACCTTAATTACCCTACTCCTGAGGTAGTGCTATGCATTCAAATACTCAAGTTAAATGAAAGAAGAGAGACTTTGAAATTGAGGTGACTTCGGGTTTTACTTACACTCATCTGGTTCCCACCTTACTGTAAGAGATCAAACGTCAAAAATACTAACAAAATTTCACAATAAATAGGTTTAAGATTAAAGATCACCCTTCCATTAAATATTTTTACCCATTTGTTAAATAAGACCTCCAAGCAGCTACTACAAGTTACACATTGTGTCAGTGCTAAGGAAGATATTGCTAAATAGCAATACATCATCACAGAGTTCTCAAGTTACTGAGGAATGAAACATTTATCAAAACATCAAAAATAATGTTAATCAAAGCTATGGTAAGTTTTATGATGGAAAAATAAAAGATACAGATTACTATAAGGGTATAAAAGATACAATAGCGGCTTATATTATAATCAGGAACCTGTCACAATTTCCTTTCATAGAAAACATAAGAGATTTTTTTCTACTT
The DNA here is from genome assembly GCA_964023405.1 of Apodemus agrarius. NCBI lineage: Eukaryota > Metazoa > Chordata > Mammalia > Rodentia > Muridae > Apodemus > Apodemus agrarius. The sequence continues at coordinate 31,143,886 of OZ030025.1, read as the reverse complement.
CTATCATGTTTAATGTTCCAAATAGATTTTAAAAACTGGTTGAGTGCTTCTTACTTTTAGCTTCAGAAGATGTCATGTGTATTTAAGAAGCATTTATCTATTTTAAATTATTTTGACAACTTAAAGAAATGTCAATACTGAGATGTATATTTTAAATGTTATTAATTTCATTTAAAAAAAGAACACCATGATCCTGTCATCCCCTCTAAATTACTCTTCAGAAAAATAAAGCAGTAATTCCTAGCATAATTATTGTCTCTTTTAAATTGGTTGAAGTATCTAGAGCATCTATAGAAACCAAAACAAAACAAAACAAAAAGCACTGAGATCTCCTAAACTATGACTCTCCAGATACAGACAACAGCCACAACAAATAAAAGCAAAGTGTTCAGATTGGACCTCGCTACACTCCTACACTGGGTGTGGACCTGCAGAGAACCAGCGAAGATTTATATCAAGTTCTACTTACAAGAAGGCTCTTCTATCTGAGTCACCTCCAAACCTTGACAAACCTCTTTTTATGGCACAGACATGCCACAAAAAGGTTATTAATGAACCTTTTACTTTTCCTAATGGTATCATGCTTCTTTACTACTACATAATTCTACTATACTTTTTTTCATCACAAGTAATTTTTCATTGTAAGACATACCTAGCAATTTAGCATTTAGTTTCCCTGTCAAGAACTTGTCGTACAGGACATGATTTATAATTTTAAAACAAATCCACCAAGATATATCACTTTTAGAGAAAGTAGGCTTTGTAGCAAACAGTTTTTTAGACACAATTCATGTCCTAGAATGGTAATTCAAAAACAATAATATCTTCCTCTCTAAACTATATTAGTCTAAATGATATGACCTGTACTACAATATCAAATAAAGATCCCAAAGTCACCGGCTTTACACACAAAGTTGGCAACTTCTGATGTTAATTTGGAAATACCTCAAATGACTTGGGGATTCAAATGTTCAATATCCCAAGTCATTATTACTAGTATCCTGTGGAGATATTGCTGGAAGGGCAGGTGATGGTTGGACCTGTCACTCTAGTACATGGGTTCGACTTGTGATCCTCCTAACAGAACTTTACATGGTCAACAACACTAAAGAAATCAGAACATCTGAAACACTGATCATTTGGTGCTTACTCAGTCACCACATATCATATTTCATTAGTCACAGTCACACTTCAGTTGGTATCAATAGCACATTGGAATCCATGTTTTACTAGGATTCTACTTGCTGTACATGTATACATATTTCAACACAGGAAACCATTGGATCCATCCACATTCTCAAGACTGAGCCCTAAATTTGCCTTTCATGGGAACTCCTTTTCCCTCACTGTCTGTTACCTGAGAACTTCCTCTCTTCTGCTGTCCATTCTTTTTTCTGTCTTTTAATGCCTAGGGATTTTAACACCCTCCCACTTGTCTATTCTTCTTTAGCATCAGAGCTGGTTCAAAGTATTGTAAACCTTAGTAGAGCTAGTTAAGATGCAGGAACTGAGAAGAGAAAGATGGGATAATTAACCAACACTCCATCCCAGTTTTCCACTATTACTACTGTCTTCAACCCAGTACCAATTTTGTAGACAAGACATTCAACCTCCTCCCAAAAACCAATAGAAAGGAAAGGAGAAGAAAGGAAGGAAAGGGAAGAAGGAATGAAGAGAGGAAGGAAAGAGAGAAGAAGGTATGGCAAGACAAGGAAATTGAAGTTTGACATTTATTAGAGAAGACGGAACATACTTATAAGCAAGATAAAGAAATTTATGATTGCCTGGGAAGAGTAGCAGTCTTTTAAATGATCCTCCTTTTCCAAGTGTGGCAAAAAATAATCAGTCCAAAAAGAATCATCTTTTTCAGAGCACAGATGCTTTTTCTAGGACAATAATGAAAGATAAGACCCGACAACCACACTGGCACTCCTATGTGAGCCTTGAAACATTGGCATAGACTCTAGAGAACTAAAGGGAACCCTAAAAAGACTGGAAGTCACCTGGCTTCCAATTTAAATCTCCTTCAGTAGCAAATGTGGCTATAAACTGAAAATAGAAGTCACTTCACAGAAAGTTAAGAGCTACAATATGCAAGTGTATTCGTATGAATATATCCAAGTGTCTGTGACTACTAATATGTTCTAATGCACTTCTGGTGCATATCCACCCAAATTAGAATAGACATGATCATGCAAGACAAAAAGACAAGTAAACAAGTTAAATAAAACCTGTGAATATGTATTGGCTAATTTTATTATTCTTAGCTAAGTTTCTATTATAGATTAAATATTTGATACTAAATGAAATATATGACATCCATTGTCATTAAGAAATATTTAAATAAAATGTATATCCATGCCAGTTAGAAAGTAAAATGATCCAGGTATGGTGATAGTGGTTCACAGCTCTTAACATAGAACATGGGGTTGGGGTTGGAAGTGGAGAAAAGGCCAGCATGGTCTGCATAGTAAGCCCTAGAACAGCCAGAACAGCCAGGACTATGTAGGAAAACTATGTATCAAAAGAAAAAAAGTTGAAATGGTATTTAAATGGTCTATGCTCATTTTTGAAACTATTTAAATTTATGGAGGTGGGATTAATCTAGGCCATCTGCATGGATGTTACAGTTATGTAGCTTGGTCTTCTCATGGGACACATAACATTAGGAACAGAGGCTGTCTCAGACTCCGTTGTCTGCCTTTGGGACCTTTTCCCCACATTGGTGTCTCATCTAGCCTTAATAAGAGAGGAGGTGCATAGTTCTATTGCACCTTCGTATTTCACGGCTGGTTGATATCCATGGGAGGCCTGCCCTTTACTGAAGAGAAAAAAAAAAGAGTAGGGTAGAGGTGGGGAAGAGTGGAGGTAGGGGAGGGACTAAGCAGAGAGGAGGGAGGGGTAACTGGGATCAAGACAGTAAATAAATAAGTAAATAAATAGTTCGTGCTGATTTTCCATTACCTTTAATGTTGTAATATTTCAACCGTCTAAAATTATTAGCTTTTTTCTTTGGCACTTCTTTATTTTGATTTCATATAAAAACATGTTGAATGTCACCAAATGGTTTTAGTGGTGGCTGAAGCACTATGTCCAATAGATAGTTAGCAAATGCAATCTTAGCTATTTAGGAAGTAGAACTAAGGGCTGAACTGAGAAGGGGTCATTAGTGAATACTTACAGTAAATTTCATATCTGTATTTAGAGGACACTTTGCTCATTTCCACTTGTGAACAAAATGTAAGGGAAATGTGTAACTAGAGGGAGCCGTAACTCAAGCTAGTGACATAAACACTGAAAATCAATGACAAGTAGGACTGGACACTTCAGCTCCTACCTCAGTTCTTTGGACTTCCTATGAATTGTTGCTTCTAAAATCCATCTTAAAGCCACAAAGTTCTTTCCTCCACTTAAACTGAGAAATACTACTACCCAACAGTAACACTCTTTTGACATAACATATTTAACAGAGCAAGTCATAGTGTGGCTCTTTACCAACCCTGAGTGAAGTAGTTGCACCCACTCAAAATGAGCATGCCTTGCAAGGAGAACTGCTTCCAGCTGTGCGGTCATCCTCTGGACACTTGCTATCCCAATGACCTTTTTCTCCCGGAGGAGTTATGATTTTAGTGTTATTAGTTTCATTGCCAAAGTTTAACATGGAAACAAAAAAAATAAGTTTGCAACAAAATATGTAATAAAACCACAATTTTTTGCTCTTCTCCAAATTCCAAGACAAAATATAACTGAAGAGAAAAAGAAAGTCTTAACACTACAAAAATGTGCAATAAGATGAAAAGTAAGTAACCCAATTATTGTTAAAAATCTAACAATTGCCAGGTTTAAGGCCACAATTTACATCCTGGTTCTAACAATTTTATGACCTTAGACATCCTTTGGATCTCACTGGAGTGTAGTATTTCAAAGGAAGAAGGAAAGTTAAAAAAAAAAAAAGTATCTATATCCCCCTCAAAATAAAATAAATATTTTATTATATTTTCCCTGAAGGAGACTCCCTAATGTGTATAGCCTATGGATACAAAAAAAAAAAATTCAAGCAGAAAATGGTAGTATTGTTTGGCCAAGGATCAGAGATCAACATGTTGTTTAATTATGTATAAATTAAAAAGAAAATCCTAGCTTGGAGCAGGCACATCAGGTCTGGTCTAACCTTGTGTACAAATACCAAGTAAACCTTTGAGGCAACTCTAAGTTTTAGAGCACAGGTAGAGATCTGAAGAAATCAAGCAGAGAATTTGGTTACCTTTTTTGTAAATACAGATTTAGAAAGCAGTTTTGTTTTGTTTTTTTGTTTTGTTTTTGTTTTTTGTTGTTGTTGTTGTTGTTGTTGTTGTTGTTTGGTTTTGGGGGGTTTTTGTTTGGTTGGTTGGTTTGGTTTCTCGAGACAGGGTTTCTCTGTGTAGTCCTGGCTGTCCTGGAACTCACTCTGTAGACCAGGCTGGCCTCAAACTCAGAAATCCACCTGCCTCTGCCTCCCAAGTGCTGAGATTACAGGTGTGTGCCACCACCCCCAGCTTAGAAAGCAGTTTTTAATTGGATCAAATTAAAGAGAATCTCTATCTCAAAACCCTTGTAAGGCATATCAGCCTACAAATGAAGACTAAGACCATAAATTAAGTTTCCCCAGAATCAGATGATTTGTCACTGACTTAACTATCAGTTAGAAACAAACACTCTTCAGAGTACAACATCATGAATGCTTAGTATGTAGCATTCAAAGAAATAGGTAATATGAATCCTTAGTTAAAAATAAGAATCAAAAATAAGCAGAGCTATTAACAGTCTACATGTCATCCTTACATATAAGAAAATTTATACCATAAGTCCATCAAGGAAATTATAGAAATATATACAATAACTAAAACTAAAAATAAATATGAAAATGAACATTAAAATAAAATAGTAACTAAACAATGAAAAGTTTCTAGGGTATTTTTAGTTATTTTTAGTTCTAATAAAAATAACAAAAATTTTTGTACTGAAGTCTATGAGTTTTAAAATGTATTTGAATTAATAGAGAATTGACTGTGAACAAAAAAAACCAATTTACATGAATATAAGTCTACAGCACAGAGGAAAAGTATAAACACTACTTCAAAGAACTAAAAGATTGTAGTAAGCTGGATAACATAGAGTTATAATCCTAAAGGGACATAAGTAGAACAGAAGGAAAAAGTAATAATCAAGAACTTTCAAACTTATAGAAGGGTGCTAGGACTCAACTGGGTATATAAAAAGTGGGAGACTGAGTCACAAGGACTGCTTGAGCTCAAGAAATACAAGCCAGCCTAGGCAAAATCATGAGAATTTTATCAAAAAGGAAAGAAAGCATTCTAAATGATAAAAGCAGAAAAGAGGCAAATGCATAACAGCCAAACTGCTAAAACCAAACAAAAAGTAAAAGGTAATTTTTAAAACAATAAAACAAAAGATACTATATATGATGGCTAATCTCAATTGTCAATTCAGTGAGCTCTAAAATCTCCTAGGCCATTGAGCTCCACACACACCCTTAGATGATTATGTTGATTTGGTTAACTGAGGTCAGCTGGCCCACTGTGAGTGGCACCATTCCCTAGTAGAGACCCTCATATGCATAAAAAAGAGAGAGTGAGCTTAGCAAAATTATTCATCACTTCTTAATTTCAGACACAATGAGGCCTGCTGCATGTAACTTCTTGTGTCTCCGATGGCAGTGACCTCCCTGCCTCTGTGGACTGTAATCATGACTCATTAGCTGAAACAGTTTCAGTTGTGAATTTCTGTATTTATTCCCATCTACTGAAGGAAAAAGCTATTCTATTAATGGCTAAACTAGAACTGATCTATGGTTGTAGCAGAATGTCATGAAGAGTCATTTTATTGGTGTTTCTGTGGTATAAAAAAAACAGTACTATTGCTTTTCTCCTAGGTCCATGACCTATCTAGTTTCCAGTTCTTAGCCACCTGAGAAGTGTTGGGTATAAATGTCATCTCTCAGAGTGGACATAAAATCCAACCAGACACTAGTTGGTTACTCCAACAACATTCATGCCACTAGATCCCCATTGCTGCACTGACATTCCCTACACACACACATCCCATCCCTTTCTGTCAGCTACCCAAAGGCACTCTGTACCTGAGAATACACTGCCAAGCTGTCCTGGGGATCAGAGAAGAGATCTACACTCTCCCTCCTGCCCATTTCAAATGTCCCAATCATATCCCCAAACCTACAGCAGATCACTTGCTAGAGCCTGTCTCCCTCTGTGATTAGATCCCCTTTCTTCTAGTTCATCCAAATTTCTTTGTGTCAAGCCTCAATTCCTAGATGCATATTCTATCTGGAGCACCAAATAGCTTCATCTGGTAAGAACTTAGAAGCCCTACTTAAAAGGCTTCAGATGAGAAACAGAACAGAGTAGAAACAAATCAACAGACCACCCAACCAACAAAGCAAAGGCCAGATATCAACACCTAGAATCAAAATTATACTAAACCTAGGTACCTGGACACCAGTACAGAAACACAATCATAAATACCCAAGATAGTATGGGTATTTATGATACCACCAGATCCCAGAAATTCTACTACAGAGTGCACTACAAAAGTCAATGAAGCTGAAACCTGAGGTGAGGATTTCAAACCAGGTATTATGAAAAGAGTTAAGGATCTTAGAGAGGATCTGAATAAATCCCTTAAAGAAACCTCACACACAGAAAACAGAGGGAAATAAAAACAGATCAAGATGTGATAGAATCACTGATGACAACACCACCATAGGTGAGACTGGAAGGGGAAAATGTGGTAAGTTAAACAAACATCTCAGAGGTAAGCCTAGCCCAGAGAGTACAAAACATAGAGGAGAGAATATTAAGCATGGAAGACAGGATATGAGAGATTCCTCCATTAAATAAAATCCGAAATCTAAAGTATCCAGCAGTCCTTGTGACTCAGCCGTCCACTTTAAAGTCCTGGCACCCTTCTCTAAGTTTGAAAATTCTTGGTTATTACTGTATTCCTCTGTTCTATTATGTGCCTTCGGGATTCTAACTGTATGTTACCCAGTTTACTACAATCTTTTAGTTCATTGAGGTAGTGTTTATACTTTTCCTCGGTGCTGTTGATTTACATTCATGTACATTGTTTCTCTTTTCTTCACACGCAATTCTCTATTAATCCAAATGCATTTAAAAACTTCATATTTTTGGAGCTGATGGCCTGAACAGGTCACCATACAGAACCAACAGAGGAGCCATAAAGATCTAACAGACAAGCCCAGTTTGGTGGAAAAAAAGATCTGGTTCTTAAGAACTGGCAACTAGGCAGTCCAGGAGGAGATGGCAGGAGGCCAATTGTGCGTCCAACAGCAAGCCAGAGAAGACTTGGGTCCGGCCCAGCAGAGCTGAGGAGGTAATTCGGAGCCCAGTAGCAGAAACCTTCTGGTCTCCACCTCGGGAGCGCGGATGCCCTCTACGACAGCAGCGCCAAATGCCAGGCTCACAGGAGCTTCAAACACCAACCAGTAACAACAAGACCAAGTAACTCCAGAGATAAACAGATGGCAAAAGGCAAATGCAGGAACATTACTAACACAAACCAAGGCAAGATGGCAGCATCTGAACCCAATTCGCCAACCACAGCAAGTCCTGGATACCCCAACACACCAGAAAAACAACAGTTGGATTTAAAAGCACTGGTCATGATGCTGCTAGAGGAACACAAAAAAACACATAAACAAATCTCTTAAAGAAATGCAGGGGAACATGAATAGGGTAGAAGCCCTTACAATGCAAACACAAAAATCACTTAAAGAATTCCAGGAGAATATAGATCAACAGACATAAGCCAATAAAGAGGAAATGAAAAAAATCACTTAAATAAATGCAGGAGAAATTGAGTCAACAGGCAGAAGTCATGAAAGAGGAAACACAAAAATCTCTTAAAGAATTGCAGGAAAACAGAAACAAACAAGTGAAGGAACTGAGCAAAACCATCCAAGATCTGAACACAGAAGTAGAAACAACTAAGAAATCACAAAGGGAGACAACTTTGGAGTAGAAAACCTTGGGAAGAAATCAGGGGTCATAGATGCAAATAACAACAAAATACAAGAGATAGAAGTAAGAATCTCAGATGCTGAAGATGCCATAGGAACCATTGACTCCACAGTCAAAGAAAATGCAAAATGCAAAAGACTTGTAACCCAAAACATCCAGGAAATCCAGGACACAATGAAAAGACCAAATCTAAGGATTATAGGGATAGACGAGAGTGAAGATCTACAATTTAAAGGGCCAGCAAATATCTTCAACAAAATTGTGGAAGAAAACTTCCCTAACCTAAAGAGAAAGATTCCCATGAATATACAAGAAGCTTACAGAACTCCAAACAGACTGGACCAGAACAGAAATACCTCCCGTCACATCATAATCAAAACCCCAAACATACTAAACAAAGAAAGAATATTAAAGGCAGTAAGAGAAAAAGGCCAAGTAACATAAAAAGGAAGACCTATCAGAATCACACCAGACTTCTCACCAGAGACCATGAAAGCTAGAAGATCCTGGGCAGATCTCATGCAGACTCTAAGAGAACACAAATGTCAGCCAAGACTACTATACCCAACAAAACTCTCAATCAACATAGATGGAGAAATCAAAATATTCCATGACAAGATCAAATTTACACAATATTTTTCTACTAACCCAGCTCTACAAAGGATAATAGGAGGAAAACTCCAATACAAGGAGGGAAACTACACCCTGAAAAAAGCAAGATTGTAACCTTCTTCCATCAAACTCAAAAGAAGATAACTACTCAAAAACAAAAATAACATCAAAAATGACAGGAAGAAATAATCACAATTCCTTAATATCTCTTAACATCAATGAACATCAATTCCCCAATAAAAAGACAGACTAACAGACTGGATACAGAAACAGAACCCTACATTTTGCTGCACACAGGAAACACACCTCAGGGTCAAAGACAAACACTACCTTAGAGTAAAAGGCTGGAAGACAATTTTACAAGCAAATGGTCTCAGGAAGTGAGCTGGAATAGCCATTCTAATATCAGATAAAATTGATTTTCAACCTAAAGTCATCAAAAGAGACACAGAAGGTCACTTCTTGCTGGTCAAAGGAAAAATCCACCAAGAAGAACTCACAATTCTAAACATCTATGCTCCAAATGCCAAGGCACCCTCATTCGTAAAAGAAACTTTACTAAAGCTCAAAGCACACATTGCACCTAACACAATAATTGTGGGGGACCTCAACACTCCACTCTCCTCAATGGACCAATCAGGAAAACAGAAACTAAACAGGGACACAGGGAAACTCATTGAAACTTTGGACCAATTAGATTTAACAGATATATATAGAACCTTACATCCTAAAGCAAAAGATTATACCTTTTTCTCAGCACCTCATGGTACCTTCTCAAGACAGACCTCAACAAATATAAGAAGATGGAACTAATCCCATGCCTCCTATGGAGTAAGAATGGTCTTCAATAGCAACAAAAACAACAGAAAATCCTCATACACATGGAGGCTGAACAATATTCTACTCAATGATACCTTAATCAAGGAAGAAATAAAGAAATCAAAGACTTTTTAGAATTTAATGAAAATGAAGGCACAACATACCTAAATCTATGGGACACAATGAAAGCAGTGCTAAGAGGAAAACTCATAGCCCTGAGTGTCTCCAAAAAGAAAGAGGAGAGAGCATATACTAGCAACTTAATGACACACCTGAAAGCTCTGGAACAAAAAGAAGCTATTTCACCCAGGAGGAGTAGAAGACAGGAAATCATCAAACTCAGGGCTGAAATCAATCAAATAGAAACAAAGAGAACCATACAAAGAATCAACAAAACCAGGAGCTGGTTCTTTGAGAAAATCAACAAGATAGATAAACCCTTAGCCAGACTTACCAAAGGGCACAGAGACAGTATTCAAATTAACAAAATTAGAAATGAAAAGGGAGATATAACAACAGAAACTGAGGAAATTCAAAATATCATCAGATCCTACTACAAAAGCTTATATTCAACACAACTGAAGAATCTGGAGGAAATGGACAATTTCCTAGACAGATACCAAATACCGAAATTAAATCAGAATCAAATAGATAGTCTAAACAGTCCCATAACCCCCAAAGAAATAGAAGGGGTCATAGAAAGTCTTCCAACCAAGAAAAGCACAGGAACCAATGGTTTTAGTGCAGAATTCTATTAGACTTTCAAAGAAGACCTAATACCAATACTCTTCAAACTATTCCACAAAATAGAAACAGAAGGAGCACTACCCAACTCGTTCTATGAAGCCACAATTACCCTGATACCAAAACCACACAAAGATCCAACTAAGAAAGAGAACTTTAGACAAATTTCCCTTATGAACATCAATGCAAAAAATACTCAATAAAATTCTTGTCAACTGAATCCAAGAACACATCAAAATGATCATTCACCATGATCAAGTTGGCTTCAGCCCAGGGATGCAGGGATGGTTCAATATATGGAAATCCATTAATGTAATCCACTACATAAACAAACTCAAAGAAAAAAACCACATGGTCATCTCATTGGATGCTGAAAAAGCATTTGACAAAATTCAGCATCCTTTCATGCTAAAAGTCTTGGAAAGAACAGGAATTCAAAGCCCATACCTAAACATAGTAAAAGCAATTTACAGCAGACCAGTAGCCAACATCAAAGTAAATGGAGAGAAACTTGAAGCAATCCCACTAAAATCAGGGACTAGACAAGGCTGCCCCCTCTCACCATATCTTTTCAATATAGAACTTGAGGTACTAGCTAGAGCAATTCGACAACATAAGGAAGTCAAAGGGATACAAATTGGAAAGGAAGAAGTCAAACTATCACTATTCGCAGATGATATGATAGTATACTTAAGTGACACAAAAAACTCCACCAGAGAACTCCTACAACTGATAAACAACTTCAGCAAAAAAAAAAAAAAAAAGTGGCTGGTTATAAAATCAACTCAAGCAAATCAGTAGCCTTCCTATACTCAATGGATAAGCAGGCTGAGAAACAAATTAGGGAAATGACACCCTTCACAATAGCCATAAACAATATAACGTATCTTGGTGTGGCTCTAACCAAACAAGTGAAAGATTTATATAACAAAAACCTCAGGTCTCTGAAAAAGGAAATGGAAGAAGACCTCAGAAAATGGAAAAATCTTCCATTCTCGTGGGTTAGCAGGATTAATATAGTTAAAATGGCAACCTGACCAAAAGTAATATACAGATTCAATGCAATCCCCATCAAAATCCCAACTCAGTTCTTCATAGAGTTAGAAAGAGCAATTCTCAAATTCATCTGGAATAACAAAACAAAAAAAAAACAAAAACAAAAACAAAAAAACCCAGGATAGCTAAAACTATCATCAACAGTAAAAGAACTTCTGGGGGAATCAGTATCCAGGACCTCAGGCGATACTACAGAGCAGTAGTGTTAAAAAAAAAAAAACTGCATGGTATTGGTACAGTGACAGGGAGGTGGATCAATGGAAAAGGATTGAAGACCCAGAATTGAACCCACACATCTATGGCCAATTGATCTTCGACAAAGGAGCTGAAAACATCCAATGGAAAAAAGATAGCCTTTTCAACAAATGGTGCTGGCTCAACTGGAGGTCAACATGCAGAAGAATGAGAATTGATCCACGCTTATCTCCTTGTACTAAGCTCAACACCAAGTGGATCAAGGACCTTCACATAAAACCAGACACACTAAAATTAATTGAAAAAAACTGGGGAAGACCCTTGAGGACATTGGCTCAGGGGGAAAGTTCCTGAACAGAACACCAATTGCTTATGCTCTAAGATCAAGAATAGACAAATGGAACCTCATAAAATTACAAAGTTTCTGTAAGGCAAAAGACACTGTCAAAAGGACAAATCGGCAACCAACAAATTGGGAAAAGATCTTCACCAACCCTACATCTGACAGAGGGCTAATATCCAATGTATACAAAGAACTCAAGAAGTTAGACCCCAGAAAACCAAATAACCCTATCAAAAAATGGGGTACAGAGATAAACAAAGACTTTTCACCTGAAGAAATTCGAGTGGCTGAGAAACACCTTTAAAAATGTTCAACATCATTAGTCATTAGAGAAATGCAAATCAAAACAACCCTGAGATTTCACCTCACACCAGTCAGAATGGCTAAGATTAAAAACTCAGGAAACAGCAGGTGTTGATGAGGATGTGGAGAAAGAGGAACACTCCTCCACTGCTGGTAGGACTGCAAGCTGGTACAACCACTCTGGAAATCAGTCTGGCGGTTCCTCAGAAAACTGGACAGGATACATCCCGAGGACCCAGCCATACCACTCCTGGGCATATACCCAGAAGATTCCCCAGCATGCAATAAGGATACATGCTCCACTATGTTCATAGCAGCGTTATTTATAGCCAGAAGCTGCAAAGAACCCAGATGTCCCTCAACAGAAGAATGGATACAAAAAATGTGGTATATATACACAATGGAGTACTATTTAGCCATTAGAAATAATGAATTCATGAAATTCTTAGAGAAATGGATAGAGCTGGAGAACATCATACTAAGTGAGGAAACCCAGTCTCAAAAGAATACCCATGGTATGCACTCACTGATAAGTGGATATTAGCCTAGAATCTTGGGACACCAAAGACACAATCCACGTACCAATTGATGTCCGACAAGAAGGAAGGAGTAGACCCTGGTTCTGGAAAGGCTCAAAGGATCAGTGTAGGCGAATACCAGAACAGGGAAGTGGGAAGGACTGGATGGGGGAACACAAGGAGGTAAAAGGGCATGTGGGACCTTTGTGGGGCAGGGAACCAGAAAAAGGGAAATGAAATGTAAATATAGTATATATCCAATAAAAAAATTTAAAAAAAATACACACATGACCAACAAGCCCAGAAAATATTTTAAACATTATTAATAATAGGGAAAATACAAACCTAAATTATGATAAATTATCTCTTTGAAACATTGGTCATGATTATTATAAAAAATAAATCGATACAATAAAAAAACTTCATATTTAATATTCTAACTTTGTTCTTTACATTAGTAGAGTACTCATATACTTCAGTTCAATATACTTTCATTATTTTTTATTAGAACTAAAAATATTCCCTGAAAAGGCCAAATATATGAAAACAGAAAAAGATAAGGAAGAAACCCAAGTCAAAAGTGCAGAAATTTTTTTCATCAAAATCATAACAAGACTTTCCCTAACGTAAAGAAGGTAGGTTTCAATAAAGGCACAAAAAGCATACCGAACACCAAATACACTGGGGTATAAAACAACAGTCACCTCAGCACATAACAATCAAAATACTAATGTAGAGAACAAAGTTAGAATATTAAAAGCTACAAGGGGAAAAAAATGACCAGGTAACATATAAAAGCACATCCATTAGAACATCTAACTTCTCACTGAAGAAGTGCCTGTACAAAAGTTCGACAAACTAAGAGACCAGAGATGCCAGCACAGACTGCTATATTGAGCAAAACTTTCAATCATAGGATTGATAAAGACATTCTAAAATAAAAACAAATTTAAGCAGTATTTATCCAGAAATCTGGCTCTAACAAAGGTGCCAGGAATAAATTTCAACCTGAATAAAATAATCAAACAAACAAAAAAGATAAATAATCTCAGACTAGCAAGTCAAATGGGGTGGTATCTGGACCTACAACATATAACAACATAATAGGAATTATTAATTGACAACTCTCAACATCAATGGTCTCAATTCCCCAAAATGAAGACACAGACTAATGAATGGATGTGATAAAATAAACCATGACTTTGTTGCAACCAAGAAATACATCTATCTTAGTCAGGGTTTCTATTCCTGCACAAACATCATGACCAAGAAGCAAATTGAAGAGGAAAGTTATTCAACTTCCACTGTGGAAACATTGCTGTTGATCACCAAAGGAAGTCAGGACTGGAACTCAAGCAGGTCAGGAAGCAGGAGCTGATGCAGAGGCCATGGAGGGATATTTCTTACTGGCTTGCTTCCCCTGGCTTGCTCAGCCTGCTCCCTTATAGAACCCAAGACTACCAGATCAGAGATGGTACCATCCACAAGGGGCCCTCCCCCACTTGATCACTAATTGAGAAAATGTCCCACAGCTGGATCTCATGGAGGCACTTCCCCAACTGAAGCTCCTTTCTCTGTGATAACCCCAGCCTGAGTCAAGTTCACACACAAAACCAGCCAGTACAACATCTTAACATCAAGGATAGATTTCACATCAGGATAAAAGAAATGGAAGAAGATATTCCAAGCAAATAAGCTCAAAAAGCAAATGGAAATGATTCTAAGAGTCAAATTCATAACACTGGGTGCCTGCGTTTTAAAAATAGATGGACAAATCACATATTAGCATCTTGAAATGTATCTGAAAGCTCTAAAACAAACAAACAAACAAAATATAACATCCAAAAGGAGAAGACAAGGAATTATCAGACACAGGGCTGAAATCAATAAGGTAGAAACAAAAACAGTACAAATGGTTAATGAAATGAAGATGATTTGTTTCTGAGAAAATAAGTAAGATTGATAAGCCCTTACCCAAATTATCTAAAGGATAGAGAGAAATTGATGAAATTATAGAGGAAAACAGGGACATAATGACAGTGAAGAAATTCAGTGAAAAAATAAGGGCATATTTCAATAATCTGTACTCCATCAAATTGGAAAATCTAAAAGAAATGGAAATTTTTCTTGATACATATAACCTATCAAAGTTAAATCAAGAACAGATAACTAACTTAAACAGAAACATATCCCTCAGGGAAATAGAAGCAGTAACTAAAAGTGTCCCAACGTCATATGTACTGGCTAGTTTGGTGTGTCAACTTGACACAGGCTGGAGTTATCATAGGAAAAGGAGCTTCACTTGGGGAAGTGCCTCTATGAGATCCAGCTGTGGGGCATTTTCTCAATTAGTGATCAAGTGAAGGAGGGCCCCTTGTGGGTGGTGCCATCTCTGGGCTGGTATTCTTGAGTTCTATAAGAGAGCAGGCTGAGCAAGCCAGGGGAAGCAAGCCAGTAAGTAACATCCCTCCATGGCCTCTGCATCAGCTCCTGCTTCCTGACCTGCTTGAGTTCCAGTCCTGACTTCCTTTGGTAATGAACAGCTGTGTGGAAGTGAAAGCTGAATAAACCCTTTCCTCCCCAACTTGCTTCTTGGTCATGATGTTTGTACAGGAATAGAAACCCTGACTAAGACAAATTGGTACCAGCGTAGTGGGGTATTCCTGTGACAACCTGACCATGTTTTGGGGAGGACTGTGGAAGGACTTTGGAACTTTGGGCTAGATGGTCCATTCAGTGATGAGACCTCTGTGAGATGTTGTGGAGGAGCTTGGAAGATTATGTTGAGAACAGTGCAGAAGATGGAGGCCTGGCTTGTGAAATTTCAGAGGGAAGATTAAAGACTCTTATCAGGGCCATGAAGATTCTGTGGTTCTGGTTAGCTGGGGCTGAAGAATCAGCTGTGATTAACAAGATACCAGAACCACTAAAGTGAGCCGTTGTGTTACTGGGACTATTGATGCTGGTTAGCTGGAGCTAAGAAATTAGCGGTGAGTAAGAAGAGACCAGCATCACTGAGGTGAAATCTTCTGGGATGTGTTTTCTGAGAGCACAGAGAGTGTGTTCCAGATAGCCAAGGTTGTGCCTCGTGCTGTAGCAGGACTTGGTACTGTGTAAGAGTCACCCAGGTGGTACTGCTTTTGAAGGCATGAAGGCATCATGAAGAACAGCGTGAGGCTTGGTACGCTGAAAGGCCACGGAAGGCCATTGGTGAAAGTGTACCCTCAGTTGTAATTGATGGCCCAGGACTGAAGGGGTCATGCAAAAGAGTTGAGGCTTGGAGATGCCAGTACTATGCGATGACCACCAAGGACAGCAGCAGCAGTGGAGTACAGGCAGCTGGAGCCTAGAAGACAAGGTGTGTGCTACAACAGGAAGAGCTGGAGAAGTGACACAAGCCCTTGGAGGAGCCCAGAAGATCGTGAGTTGGATCCCAGACTTTGGAATTTGAGTTTTGCCTTTGATTGTGACTGTGCCCTGATATTTTTCCCTCTTGAAAGAAGGTATTTTAGTGGAGCCCACAGTTCAGAGACTTGAATTTTTAAAAGACTTTGAATTTTAAGATATTGGACATTTTAAAGGGATTGAACTTTTAATATGTAAAGACTGTGGGACTTTTTACATTATTGAGATCTTGGGGATGAATAAGAAAGTAAGGGTTGAGGCTTAATAGTGATATGTTGGTGTGTCAAGTTGACAAGGGGTCAATTGTACTGGCTAGTTTGGTGTGTCAACTTGACACAGGCTGGAGTTATCATAGGAAAAGGAGCTTCACTTGGGGAAGTGCCTCTATGAGATCCAGCTGTGGGGCATTTTCTCAATTAGTGATCAAGTGAAGGAGGGCCCCTTGTGGGTGGTGCCATCTCTGGGCTGGTATTCTTGAGTTCTATAAGAGAGCAGGCTGAGCAAGCCAGGGGAAGCAAGCCAGTAAGTAACATCCCTCCATGGCCTCTGCATCAGCTCCTGCTTCCTGACCTGCTTGAGTTCCAGTCCTGACTTCCTTTGGTAATGAACAGCTGTGTGGAAGTGAAAGCTGAATAAACCCTTTCCTCCCCAACTTGCTTCTTGGTCATGATGTTTGTGCAGGAATAGAAACCCTGACTAAGCCAGTCATACCTTCCCTCACAAAATCCCAGAGCCAGATGGACTCAGAACAGAATTCTATGAGACTTTTTAGGGAGCATTAATGCCAATACTTCTCAAATTATTCTTCAAAGTAAAAACAGGACTGATACCCAAATAGTGCTAGGAGAAAGCTAACCTCCTAGGAGTGCAGACAAGCCTATAAGCACAGGCAAGACCACCACATCTGCTCAGAGGGACCCTCCCAGAACCATCAGGATACAGGAACCTAGAAGCAGTCTGGGACAGGAGCCTTCCTGTTTCCGTCTGCTCCTGGGGCATATCCTGGAGCACAGTGCTATATACACAAATAACACCAGGACAGAGCTGGTCTCTCAGGAGAGCAGACACTTCTGAGAGCACATGTAAGAATAACACTTCTGTTCAAATTCCTGGGCCAAAAGGCAAGGCCCAGAGCCATCAGAACAAAAGAAACAAAAAATAGCTGGGGACAGGACCCTTCTGGTTTCTGTCTGCACCCCAGAGCTCACCATGTACTGCAGCTCTTCATACCCAAATTGCTGCCAGAGAGAACTGGTCTTCCAGGAGTACTGACACAGAGGCTGGCATGAGGGACAAGCCACAGTCACAGACAGAAAGACCAACTAACACCAGAGATAACCAAATGTCAAGAATGTAAGCAACAGAAACCAAAGCTACATGGCATCATCAGAAGCCAGTTCTCCCACCAGAGTGAGCCCTGGATACTCCAACACACAAGAAAATTAAGACTCTGATTTAAAATCACATTTCATGATGATGATAGAGGACTTTAAGAAGGAAATAAATAACTCCATTTAAAAAAATACAAGAGAACACAGGTAAACAGGTAGAAACTCTTAAGGAGGAAAAACAAAAACATCCTTAAATAATTATAGGAAAACACAACCAAACAGGTGACAGAACTGTACAAAACCATCTAGGATGTAAAAATGGAAATAGAAATAATAAAGAAATCACAAAGGGAGACAACACTGGAGATAGAAAACCCAGGAAAGAGAACAGGAGTCATAGATGCAAGCAACACCAACAGAATACAAAAGATAGAAAAGAGAATATCAAGTGCAGAATATTTAATAAAAAAATGACAGAACAGTAAAAGAAAATGCAAAATGCAAAATGCTCCTAACCCAAACCATCCAGGAAATCCAGGACACAATAAGAAGATAAGGCCTAATGATATTAGGTATAGAAGGGAGTGACAATTTCCATATTAAAGGGCCAATAAATGTCTTCAACAAAATTATAGAAGAAAATTTCCATAACTCAAAAAAGAGATACCCATAAACATACAAGAAGCCTAGAGAACTCCAAATAGATTGTATCAGAAAAGAAATTCCTCTTATCACATAATAGTCAAAACACAAAATGCACAAAACAAAGAAAGAAAAATGAAAGCAGTAAGGGAAAAAAATAAAGTAACATATAAAGGCAGAATTATCAGAATTATACCAGACTTCTCACCAGAGACTATGAAAGCTAGAAAATCCTGGGCAGATCTCATACATACCCTCAGAGAATACAAATGCCAGTCCAGGCTACTATACCCAGCAAAACTTTCAATTACCATAGATAGAGAAGCCAAATATTCCATGACAAAAAAAAATGTCTTTCCTGCCCTTCAAAGGATAACAAATGGAAAACTCCAACCCAAGGAGGGAAACTACATCCTAGAAAAAGAAAGAAAATAATCTTCTTTCAACAAACCCTAAAGAAGATAGCCACACAAAAAATAAAAATAACATCAAAAATAACAGGAAAAACAATCACTATTCCTTAATATCTCATAACATCAATGGATGCAATTTCACAATAGCCACAAATACTATAAAATATCTTGGTGTAACTCTTACTAAGCAAGTGAAAGACCCATTTGACAAGAACTTCAAATCCCTGAAAAAAGAAATTGAAAAAGACCTCAGAAGATGGGAAGATCTTCCATGCTCAGGGTTAATATAGAGAAAATGGCCATCTTACAAAAAGCAATGTACAGATTCAATGCAATCCACATAAAAATTCCAAAACAATTCTTCACAAACATGGAAAGAGCAATTCTCAACTTCATATGGAAAAACAAAACAAAACAAAACAACAACAGAATAGCCAAAACAATTCTCAACAATAAAAGAACTTCTGGGGGAATCACCATCCCTGACCTCAAGCTCTACTACAGAGCAATAGTGATTAAAAAAAAAAAACACTGTATTGTACTGTATTGTATTGGTACAAAGACAGGCAGGACGATCAATGGAATAGAATTGAAGATCCAGAAATAAACCCACACACTTACAGTCACTTGATATTTGACAAAGGAGTTAAAAACAGCCAGTGGAAAATAGACAGCATTTTTAACAAATGATGCTAGATCAACTGGAGGTCAGCATGCAGAAGAATGCATATCAATCCATTCTTATCTCCCGGTACAAAGCTCAAGTCCAAGTGGGTCAAGGACCTCCACATAAAACCAGACACACCGAATCTAATAGATGAGAAAGGGAAAAAAGTCTCAAACACAGGGGCACAGGGGGAAAGTTGCTGAACAGAACACCAATGGCTTGTGCACTAAGAACAAGAATCGAGTAATGGGACCTCATAAAATTGCAAAGCTCGCTGGCCCCTAGACCAGCAGTAGCGGCGGGCCTCCATATTGCAACCAGGACACAGCTGGAAAGGCCCAGGCTCTGTGGGACATCCCCGTGCCCTCTGGCGAGCACCAAGGCTGCATTCTGCAACCAGCTCGCCGGCCCCTGGACCAGCAGTAGCGGCGGGCCTCCATATTGCAACCAGGACACAGCTGGAAAGGCCCAGGTAAACACCCCTTCCAGGGCTACACTCACGGGGGTATCTGCTAGGGTCTCGGAGCCAAGCAGGCGGAGTCCCGCCTAGGCTCTGTGGGACATCCCCGAGCCCTCTGGTGAGCACCAAGGCTGCTTCTGCAACCAGCTCGCCGGCCCCTGGACCAGCGGTGTAGCGGCGGGCCTCCATATTGCAACCAGGACACAGCTGGAAAGGCACAGGCTCTGTGGGACATCCCCGCCCTCTGGTGAGCACCTAAGCTGCGTTCTGCAACCAGCTCGCCGGCCCCTAGACCAGCAGTGAAGCCGGCCCCTAGACCAGCGGTGTAGCGGCGGGCCTCCATATTGCAACCAGGACACAGCTGGAAAGGCACAGGCTCTGTGGGACATCCCCGCCCTCTGGTGAGCACCTAAGCTGCGTTCTGCAACCAGCTCGCCGGCCCCTAGACCAGCAGTGAAGCCGGCCCCTAGACCAGCGGTGTAGCGGCGGGCCTCCATATTGCAACCAGGACACAGCTGGAAAGGCACAGGCTCTGTGGGACATCCCCGCCCTCTGGTGAGCACCTAAGCTGCGTTCTGCAACCAGCTCGCCGGCCCCTAGACCAGCAGTGAAGCCGGCCCCTAGACCAGCGGTGTAGCGGCGGGCCTCCATATTGCAACCAGGACACAGCTGGAAAGGCACAGGCTCTGTGGGACATCCCCGCCCTCTGGTGAGCACCTAAGCTGCGTTCTGCAACCAGCTCGCCGGCCCCTAGACCAGCGGTGTAGCGGTGGGCCTCCATATTGCAACCAGGACACAGCTGGAAAGGCCCAGGTAAACACCCCTTCCAGGGCTACACTCACGGGGGATCTGCTAGGGTCTCGGAGCCAAGCAGGCGGAGTCCCGCCTAGGCTCTGTGGGACATCCCCGAGCCCTCTGGTGAGCACCAAGGCTGCTTCTGCAACCAGCTCGCCGGCCCCTGGACCAGCAGTAGCGGCGGGCCTCCATATTGCAACCAGGACACAGCTGGAAAGGCCCAGGCACTGTGGGACATCCCCGTGCCCTCTGGCAAGCACCTAGGCTGCATTCTGCAACCAGCTCGCCGGCCCCTGGACCAGCGGTAGCAACTGGCCTCCATATTGCAACCAGGACATAGCTGGAAAGGCCCAGGTAAACACCCCTTCCAGGGCTACCCTCACGGGGGGATCTGCTAGGGTCTCGGAGTTCCTTGCAACCAGGACACAACTGGAGAAGCCCAGGTAGACAGACTCCAACAGGGGCTACAATCGCATGGGTGGCAGCCAGCTTATGATCCCTTAAAGCAGCAGTCACACATATTCACCAGTAGAGAAACAACAGGTGAGCCCAGCCTCACAGGAGATTCAAACACCAGCCACTGACAACAAGGCCAACTAAAACCAGAAATAACCAGATGGCAAAAGGAAAACGAAGGAACGTTACTAACAAAAATCAAGGCAACATGACAGCATCTGAACCCAGTTCTCCAACAACAGGAATCCCTGGATACCCTAAAACACCAGAAAAACAAGACTTGGATATAAAATCACTGGTCAGGATGCTGGTAGCTGAACACATAGAAAAATCTCGTAAAGAAATAGAGGAGAAAATGGATCAAAAGTTAGAAGCCTTTACGAGGCAAATACAAAAATCACTTCAAGAAATGCAGGAGAAGATGGATCAAAGAGAAGAAGACAATAAGGAAGAAAGACAAAAGTCACTTAAAGAACTACAGAAGAACGTGGGCCAACAAGTAGAAGCTATGAAAGAGGAAGCACAAAAATCTATTAAAGAAATACATGAAAACACAATCAAGCAAGCGAAAGATCTGAGCACATCCATCCAGATACTAAAAACAGAAGTAGAAACAACTAAGAAATCACAGAGGGAGACAACATTGGAGATAGAAAACCTGGGGAAGAAATCAGGGGCCATAGACGCAAGTATCAACAATAGAATACAAGAGATAGAAGACAGAATCTCAGAAGCCAAAGATACCATAGGAACCATTGATTCAACAGTCAAAGAAAATACTAAATGCAAAAAGGTGGTAACCCAAAACATCCAGGAAATCCAAGACACTATGAGAAGACCAAACCTAAGGATTATAGGTATAGACGAGAGTGAAGATTTACAAGTTAAAGGGCCAGCTAATATCTTCTATAAAATTATGGAAGAAAACTTCCCCAACCTAAGGAGAGAGATGCCCATGAATATACAAGAAGCCTATAGAACCCCAAACAGACTGGACCAGAACAGAAATACATCCCGTCACATAATAATCAAAACTCCAAATGTAATAAACAAAGAAAGAATACTAAAGGCAGCAAGAGAAAAAGGCCAAGTAACATATAAAGGAAAACCTATCAGAATAACACCAGACTTCTCACCTGAGACCATGAAAGCTAGAAGATCCTGGGCAGATATCATGCAAACTCTAAGAGAACACAAACTTCAGCCAAAACTACTTTACCCAGCAAAACTCTCAATTGCCATTGATGGAGACATCAAGGTATTCCATGACAAAACCAAATTTGCAAGATGTCTCTCCACAAATCCAGCCCTACAAAGGATAATATGGGGAAAACACCAAGACAAGGACGGAAACTACACCCGGGAAGAAGCAAGATAGAAACCTCCTCTCATCAAACCCAAAAGAAGATAACCTCTCGAATATAAAAAATAAATAAGATAAATAAATATAATTTCAAAAATGTCTGGAGGTAATAATTACTATTCCTTAATATCTCTTAATGTCAATGGACTCAATTCCCCAATAAAAAGACATAGATTAACAGACTGGATACGGAAACAGGACCCTACATTTTGCTGCATACAGGAAACACATCTCAGTGTTAAAGACAAACACTGCCTTAGAGTAAAAGGCTGGAGGACAATTTTACAAGCAAATGGTCTCAGGAAACAAGCTGGAGTAGCCATTCTAATATCAGATAAAATTGACTTTCAACCTAAAATCATCCAAAGAGACTCAGAAGGTCACTTCTTGCTGGCCAAAGGGAAAATCCACCAGGAAGAGCTCTCAATACTGAACATCTATGCTCCAAATGCAAGGGCACCCTCCTTCGTAAAAGAAACCTTACTAAAGCTTAAAGCACACATTACACCTAACACAATAATTGTGGGTGACTTCAACACCCCACTCTCCTCAATGGACCGATCAGGAAAGCAGAAACTAAGCAGGGACACAGTGAAACTAATTGAAACTCTGGACCAATTGGATTTAACAGATATATATAGAACATTTCATCCTAAAGCTAAAGAATATATCTTTTTCTCAGCACCACATGGTACCTTCTCCAAAATAGACCATATAATCGGTCACAAGACAGATGTCAACAAATACAAGAAGATCGAGCTAATCCCATGCCTCCTATCAGATCACCATGGAGTAAGAGTGGTCTTCAATAGCAACAAAAACAACAGAAAGCCCACATACACATGGAAACTGAACAATACTCTACTCAATGACACCTTGGTCAAGGAAGAAATAAAAAAAGAAATCAAAGACTTTTTAGAATTCAATGAAAATGAAGGTACAACCTACCCAAATCTATGGGACACAATGAAAGCAGTGCTAAGAGGAAAACTCATAGCTCTAAGTGCATCCAAAAAGAAACTGGAGAGAGCATACACTAGCAGCTTAACGGCACACCTTAAAGCCCTGGAAGAAAAACAAGTTAATTCACCCAGGAGGAGTAGAAGACAAGAAATCATCAAACTCAGGGCTGAAATCAATCAAATAGAAACAAAGAGAACCATACAAAGAATCAACAAGACCAGGAGCTGGTTCTTTGACAAAATCAACAAGATAGATAAACCCTTAGCCAGACTAACCAAAGGACACAGAGACAGTATACAAATTAACAAAATTAGAAATGAAAAGGGAGACATAACAACAGAAACTGAGGAAATTCAAAAGATCATCAGATCCTACTACAAAGGTCTATACTCAAAACAACTGGAGAATCTGGAGGAAATGGATGATTTCCTAGACAGATATCAAATACCAAAATTAAATCAGCATCAAGTAGACCAGCTAAATAGTCCCATAACCCCTAAAGAAATAGAAGGGGTTATAGAAAGCCTCCCAACCAAAAAAAGTACGGGACCAGATGGTTTTAGTGCAGAATTCTACCAGACCTTCAAAGAAGACTTAACACCAATACTCTTCAAACTATTCCACAAAATAGAGACAGAAGGGACACTGCCCAACTCATTCTTCGAAGCCACAATTACGCTAATACCTAAACCACAAAAAGATCCAACAAAGAAAGAGAACTTCAGGCCAATTTCTCTGATGAATATAGATGCAAAAATACTAAATAAAATTCTTGCTAACCGAATCCAAGAGCACATCAAAACGATCATCCACCATGATCAAGTAGGCTTCATCCCAGGGATGCAGGGATGGTTCAATATACGGAAATCCATCAATGTAATCCACTACATAAACAAACTGAAAGAAAAAAACCACATGGTCATCTCATTAGATGCTGAAAAAGCATTCGACAAAATTCAGCATCCTTTCATGCTAAAAGTCTTGGAAAGAGCAGGAATTCAAGGCCCATACCTAAACATAGTAAAAGCAATCTACAGCAAACCAGTAGCCAACATCAAACTAAATGGAGAGAAACTTGAAGCATTCCCACTAAAATCAGGGACTAGACAAGGCTGCCCTCTCTCTCCATATCTTTTCAATATAGTACTTGAAGTTCTAGCAAGAGCAATTAGACAACATAAGGAAGTCAAAGGGATACAAATTGGAAAGGAAGAAGTGAAACTATCATTATTTGCAGACGATATGATAGTTTACCTAAGCGACCCAAAAAACTCCACCAGAGAACTTCTACAGCTGATAAACAACTTCAGCAAAGTGGCAGGTTATAAAATTAACTCAAGCAAGTCAGTGGCCTTCTTGTACTCAAAGGACAAGCAGGCTGAGAAAGAAATTAGGGAAACAACACCCTTCACAATAGCCACAAACAACATAAAGTATCTTGGCGTAACTCTAACCAAACAAGCGAAAGATCTGTACAACAGGAACTTCAAGTCCTTGAAGAAAGAAATCGAAGAAGACCTCAGAAGATGGAAAAATATTTCTTGCTCCTGGATTGGCAGGATCAATATAGTAAAAATGGCCATCTTGCCAAAAGCAATATACAGATTCAATGCAATCCCCATCAAAATCCCAACTCAATTCTTCATAGATCTAGAAAGAGCAATTCTCAAATTCATCTGGAGCAACAAAAAACCCAGGATAGCTAAAACTATTCTCAACAATAAAAGGACTTCTGGGGGAATCAATATCCCTGACCTCAAGCAGTACTACAGAGCAATTGTGTTAAAAAACTGCATGGTATTGGTATAGCAACAGGCAAGCAGATCAATGGAACAGGATTGAAGACCCAGAAATTAACCCACAGACTTATGGTCACTTGATCTTTGATAAAGGAGCCACAACCATCCGATGGAATAAAGATAGCCTTTTCAACAAATGGTGCTGGTTCAACTGGAGGTCAACATGCAGAAGAATGCGAATTGACCCACTCTTATCTCTTTGCTCTAAGATCAACTCCAAGTGGATCAAGGACCTCCACATAAAACCAGACACACTGAAACTATTAGAAAAGAAACTTGGGAAGACCCTGGAGGACTTGGGCACAGGGGAAAAGTTCCTGAACAGAACACCAATAGCGTACGCACTAAGATCAAGAATCGACAAATGGGACCTCATAAAATTACAAAGTTTCTGCAAAGCAAAGGACACTGTCCGAAGGACAAAACGGCAACCAACAAAGTGGGAAAAGATCTTCACCAACCCCACATCCGACAGAGGGCTAATATCCAATATACACAAAGAACTCAAGAAGTTAGACCCCAAAGAAACAAATAACCCTATCAAAAAATGGGGCACAGAGCTAAACAAAGAATTTTCACCAGAAGAAATTCGGATGGCCGAGAAACACCTTAAGAGATGTTCAACATCATTAGTCATCAGGGAAATGCAAATCAAAACAACCCTGAGATTCCACCTCACACCAGTCAGAATGGCTAAGATTAAAAACTCAAGAGACAACAAGTGCTGGCGAGGATGTGGAGAAAGAGGAACACTCCTCCACTGTTGGTGGGATTGCAAAATGGTAAAACCGCTCTGGAAATCAGTTTGGCGGATCCTCAGAAAATTGGGCATGGCACTTCCAGAGGACCCTGGCATACTACTGCTGGGCATATACCCAGAGGATTCCCCTGCATGCAATAAGGACACATGCTCCACTATGTTTATAGCAGCCTTGTTTATAATAGCCAGAAATTGGAAGGAGCCCAAATATCCCTCAAAGGAGGAATGGATACAGAAAATGTGGTATATTTATACAATGGAATACTACTCAGCAATTAAAAATAATGAATTCATGCAATTTGTAGGTAAATGGTTAGACCTGGAAAATATCATCCTGAGTGAGCTAACCCAATCACAAAAGAATGCACATGAAATGCAATCACTGATAAGTGGATATTAATGAGCCCAGAAGCACTAAATACTCAAGACACAAATAGCAAGTCAAATGATTCCCAAGAAGAAGAAAGGAGAGGACCCTGGGCATGTAAAGATTGCATCCAGTTTAGTAAAGAAACTGAGGGGGGAGGGGGAATGATTGGGGAATAGTTGGGGGGGAGAAGAACTATGGGAACTATGGTGGGTGGGAACTGGGAAAGGGGAAAGCCTTTGAAATGTAAACATAGAATATAGAAAATAAAAATAACTAAAAAAAAAAAGAAAGAAAAAAATTGCAAAGCTTCTGTAAGGCAAAGGACACTGTCAATGGGACAAAACAGCAACCAACAGACTGGGAAAATATCTTTACAAATCCTAAATACTATAGAGGGGTAATAACCAACATTTACAAAGACCTCAAGAAGTTAGACTCCAGAGAACCAAATAACCCTATTAGAAATGGGAATCAGAGCTAAACAGAGAATTCTCAACTGAGGAAGCACCTAAAGAACTGTTCAATATCCTTAGTCATCAGGAAAACGCAAATCAAAACAACCCTGAGATTCCACATCACATCAGTCAGAAGGGCTAAGATCAAAAACTCAGGTGACAGCAGATGCTGGTAAGGATGTGGAGAAAGAGGAACACTCCTCCATTGCTGGTGTGATTGCAAGCTGATACAACCACTCTGGAAATCAGTCAGATGGTTCGTCAGAAAACTGGACCCAGCTGTACCATGCCGAAGCATATACCCCGAAGATTCTCCAAAATGTTATAAGGACACATGCTCCACTATGTTCATAGCAGCCTTTTTTATAATAGACAGAAGCTGGAAAGAACCCAGATGTCCCTCAACAGAGGAATGGATACAGAAAATGTGGTACATCTACACAATGGAATACTACTCAGCTATTAAAAACAATGAATTCATGAAATTCAGCAAATGGATGAAACTAGAAAATATCATCCTGAGTGAGGTAACCCAATCACAAAAGAACACACATGATATACATTCACTGATAAGTGAATATTAGCCCAGAAGCTAGAAATATCCAAGATACAATTCATAGACCAAAGGAAGCTCAAGAAGAAGACCAAAGTATGGATACTTTGGACCTTCTTAGAAGGCAGAACTAAATGCCCATGGGAGGAAACATAGAGACAGAGTGTAGAGCAGAGACTGAAGGAAAGACTATCCATAGACTGCCCACCTGGGGATCCATCCCATATACAGTCACCAAACCTAGACACTATTTTGGATGCCAACAAGTGCTTGATGACAGGAGCCTGATATAGCTGTCTCCTGATAGGTTCTGCCAGTACCTCTCAGCCAACCATTGGACTGAGCATAGGGTTCCTAATGGAGGAACTAGAGGTAGGACCCAAGAAGCTAAAGGATCTTGCAGACTCATAGGAGGAACAGCAATATGAACCAACCAGAAGCCCCAGAGCTCCCAGGGACTAAACCACCAACCAGAGAATATGCTTGGAGGGACCCATTACTCTAGCTGCATATGTAGCAGAGGATGGCCTTGTTGGACATCAACGGAAGGAAAGGCCCTTGGTCTTGAGAAGGCTCAATGTCCCAGTATAGGGAAATGCCAGGACAGGGAAGCATGAATGAGTGAAACAGGGTGGGTTGATGAGCAGGGGGATGGAGGATGGGATAGGGTGTTTTAGAGGGGAAACCAGGAAAGGGGATAACATCTGAAATGTACATAAAGAAAATATCTAATAAAACATTAAAATGATGAATTCATGAAATTCTTAGGCAAATCGATGGATCTAGAAAATATCATCCTGAGTAAGGTAACCTAATCACAAAATAACACATGGTATACACTCACTGATAAGTGGGAATTAGCCCCACTATCCTCAGACAAACAGACAAGCCACTGCGAAAATGACAGGAGCCTTCCCATCATACAGGCTCATGCAGTGAAACCCTTAGGGGCTTATTTTTCTTGCTTCAACCACTATTCCCAAGATGTACTTATACGGGAACTCAATAACAAAATTATTCAAGGACAGAAACAATAACATTGCTGAGGATCTATGAAGCCAAACATATCTTATGTGTGGTTGGGTTTGTTTTGTTTTGTTTTGTTTTGTTTTGTTTTGTTTTGTTTTTTAATAATGTGGTACACGTCTTGTTTTCTCAGCTGCACTCCATTGTAATGTAGTAATTTGAGTTTTTAGTTTCTGGGTGATTCTTAAGTACCATTGGAGAGAATTCACCAGCTCCTGCCAATGGGTAGAAACTACCGTCTTCTAACCAGTGGCTTCCCAGATACAGCAGCATATTAATATATCCTCAGGAGGGGAGGAAGTTAAAGCACACAGACACTTGATTCTCAGGATCAAGGCCTTATTTTAAATGTTCAGAGCATTGATGCAATACACAGTTCTTACCCAAAAGTGAATATGATATGGTTTATTCTGGGCAAAATATGGATGACTGTGGCCCCAGAATATGGATTCAGATTGCCCCAAAATGACTATGTCTCACAGTGGAAATGGACACACTTATATTTCGCGGTCACAGACACTAGGAAAGTTATATGCATTTACTGAAGACATTAGTGGGTACATGAGATAGGCAGACTACCACAAAGCAAGGAAATTACGGCTGTAGGTTTCACAGACACAGTCAGATGACGCAGTTGGTAGACATTTATGGTCTACTGAGACACATCATGAAAGGTTTACCTTCTCATAAAAAGAATGTTAGGTTAGATATAAAGGCATTCAGCAAATAGCTATTAAGGGAACTAAAGGTAACCCAAGATAATTTTGGCTCTGGGTATGTAGCCTTCCAGTTCTCTGCAAACACTCGAGAAGTAATTAGTGAGTTGGGAGAATATTCAACACGTCTAGGGTTTGTTTGTTTGTTTGTTTGTTTGTTTGTAGTTGTTGTTTGGGGTTGAGTTGGGTTTTGGTTTTCATTTTAGTTTACAAACGTAGAGACTCCATTGGCTCTGTCCAAATTCTTCAAGTCTTCCTAATGTGAGCCAGTGTTCCGAACCTAATGTCTAATCCTGACTCCCAATAACTGAAGCCTGGAGCCATTTGTCAAGGTGATTCCAATTCAAGCAACCCTTCAATGGCTTGAATCTGCACTTTCAAACGAGCCCGGAGGAACAGTTCTAGCATTAAATCTTCAGAGACACTGTGCTAGAGAACTTTTGTGCTGTGTACACACCCTCAAGACACCCTGAGATCATTCCTAGTGAATTCACATAGCTTTTCCATCTTCTGTCCTTTCTTTCTTCCTCCTCAATCTGCCCCCTCTTCTAGAGGTATTCAGTCATCCAGAACATCTTTCATTGTTTATTCTGCCTTTTCTAATACTTTCACCCATTTACACTCTAGGAATAATCACACTTCATTATAACTCTCTTTTCAATTTCTGTCTTTTCTGAAAGACAGTAATTACAAAGAGAAACAACAGAGCAGATAATTCATTTACTTAAATTCTCTGGTAATATTTGTAGTGAGACAAAACCTAATAATACCCCCAAAACACACACACACACACACACACACACACACACACCACATACACACTTTTAATCTTTTCTTATAAACTAGCTACTATTTTGAAGAACTTTGCAGATACCATTAAAGACATAAATCACTTGACCTAAGTAAGGTACACAGATCATTTCAAAAGAGAAGATAGAATCATATAAGCCCTTTTCAAGCAGATGAGAAAGGCTGGGAAGCCTTTAGTGTAACAGATCCAAGCCCTGAAGGGATTTCTTTCCTTAGTTGCCATCCTAAATATAAAAGGATAAAATGGGAGTGACTGTAAAGACCCTTCAGGAACAGGAAATAGACTGTACCTAAAAAGAGGTGCAGAAACTAGAACCCCAGTTATATAGCTACAGGAAACTAATTCTACCAACAAGAATATACTTAAAAATGGTTTTTCTGCTTCTCCAAATGATTCTATCATTTCAGCTTCAGAAAACCCTAATTATAAACCCTAGCTACACAGACTTCTTCAAAATCTTTTTTTTTTTTTTTGGTTTTTCGAGACAGTGTTTATCTGTGTAGCACTGGCTATCCTGGAACTCACTCTGTAGACCAGGCTGGCCTTGAACTCAGAAATCCGCCTGCCTCTGCCTCCCAAGTGCTGGGATTAAGGCGTGTCCCTTCGCTGCCTGACTTATTCTTCAAAATCTTAATGTATACTGTCTAAAGCTATTTCATGTGTGGTACTCATTACAAGGCAATAGAAAACTAATGCAGACTTTGGTCCCAGGAGTGAATTGTCACACAGAGCAGAGACACAAAATGTAAGCATATACCAAATTAGACAGCAGGTAAGGCTCAAACATATTTGGGAAGTCTAAAGAATCAGATAGATAAACACAAACTGCCTAGAAATATTGTGCGTTGAACTATTGATGTTAAGCACACAATTCAAGAAACTCAAAATAAGATCAGGAACATATTACTGAAAACTGAGAAGAGTTTAATTATTCTCTAATGGAAGAAACCAGAAATCAGAAACTTATACTGAATTTATATAGAAAGAAGAATTTGTAAATAAGAAACTACTTGTCTTATATTCCCAAGCAAGCTGTTGAAAATGCCATCTGTTTTCAACTTGACATTTCAGGAAGATGTGGTAGAATTTTTAAGCCCCCAAAGAACCAGATTTTGATGATTAAGAAAACTCTCAGTTTATCCCAGTGGTAGTTAAAGCTGTTAAAGTTACTCTTGCTTCTGAAAATGTGGCAGGATAAACAGGTGGAACACGACAATAGTCAACTTTTATTCAAATATTGTGGGGAAAATTAAGACAGGATATTAAGCCACAAGACATTCAAAGTGTGCTTCAAAAATCTTTGGTATAAAAAGGACAAGCTTCGGGAAGTTTAAAGTTGATGACCTTCAGTCATTTCAGGAGTGAAATATATAAGGGTTGTCTCAGTGTAGTATGAGAGCTTGGATCTGCCTAAGGGCTTAAATCCTTGTGCTCTGAGGGAACCAGAGGTCTCTAATATAGCCAGAACTACAGAACTACTAGCAACAAGGAATCATTCTAAAAAGGGGTTAAAAATGAAAAGCTATTGGACTCACAAAAATACTACTGGCAGGAAGTGAGGAGAATGGGTTACAAAACTGTGAAACCAGAAGCCCAGAGAAGAACTGAGGGTCATAGCAACCATTCCTAGGTTTCGATACCCTGGGGGAATCTTCCCGGTTGTATTTCAAAACTTTGAACCAATGGTTCTTTTCCTTTTGTTGTTTTTTTAGATTTCTTTTTTTTTTTTAGATCAGGTTCATCACCACCATCTGGTTCACTAATATCACCGTATGATATGAGCAGATTAGTGTTTTGTTCAGTATCAGGGAACAACAGATGGAATAAAAATATGCTATAAACATCATCTTAACTGACTTACACTGAGATTTTGAATTCTGATTTGACGCTATGTTGGAATAAGGACTTTGAGAGACACTGGAACAAATGGAATATATTTTCTATGGTGAATATATATTAATTTCTACGGGGCCAGAGTGTTGGAGTATGCTGTCTGTATTTCTGCCAACACCATGCCATTTTGATGATCATAGCTTGTACTACATTTTGACACAATTTGAAACCACCATTTGGCATTTTTAATGGGAATGAATTTAGATATTGTGGAGCTGGGTTGTAATTCCACACAAATTTTAGGATTTTTTTTTCTTAGTTCTGTGAAGAATATCATTGGTATTTTATGGAAATCGAGAATTGTAGCCAGTTTGAGTATTTATGAGCATTTTAACCATATTTATTTTCAGCCCAAAAAACCTGAAATGTCTCTCCAGCTCAACATGTTGGCCTCTGCCTTTTTCACTGATGTTTTATAATTTTTATTGAAGAAGTGTTCTGCTTTGTTCATTAAATGTGTTCCTAGATAATCCTATAAATGGGATTACTGCTCTATTTCAGGTGGTTTGCTATTGACACACAGCAATACTAGTGATTCTTGTATGTGAACCCTCTTGTATCTACCATCTTTGCTTCTAAGATCTTTCAGAGTGCATTGTTTAGGGTCCTAATATTTAAGATCGTATCATATGCAATGATGATCTTAATTCTTTATCCTAATTTGAATATCCATCTTCTGTTTCTCTTTTAAGATTTCCAACATACTGCTGGATTTGGTTTGAGTTTGGGGTACAGGTTGCATGTATGTTATTCAAATGTATCAGCATATAGTTTCCATATATCTTGTATTTGTCTCTCAGCTGTTGTTAACATAACATAGATGTAAACAAATGTATTTGTATGATTATTTTCTTCCATTGAGAATCAATATTAGTTCTTTAAATGTTTCTTAGCCTTTGACAATGAAACTCTCTGGTGGTAGGCTTTTGTTTGATGGGAAAATTTTTGAAAGATTTATTTATTATTATATTATTATATACACTGTAGCTGTCTTCAGACACCCTGGAAAAGAGCATCAGATCTCATTATGGATGGTTGTGAGCCATCATGTGTTTGCTGGGATTTGAACTTAGGACCTTCAGAAGAGCAGTCAGTGCTCTTAAGTGCTGAGCCATCTCTCCAGCCCTGACGGGAAAAATATGTATTAGTCAACATTGTTACTCATCTTTAGTCTGTGCATGCTTTTTTTTGTTTTTTGTTTGTTTGTTTGTTTGTTTTTTTGGTTTTTCGAGACAGGGTTTCTCTGTGTAGCCCCGGCTGTCCTGGAACTCACTCTGTAGACCAGGCTGGCCTCGAACTCAGAAATCCGCCTGCCTCTGCCTCCCAAGTGCTGGGATTAAAGGCGTGCGCCACCACCGCCCGGCTGTGCATGCTTTTTTTTCTGATGACTTAGTTTTATGAAGATATAGGTATCTTAGAATTTATTGCTCTTCTAACTTATCAACTTCTGCAATACAACTACTTGTAGCAACAATGATGCTTTGTACTTCGATAGGTATGTTCTAATTTCTTTTCATCTCTGATTTCCCTTACTTGATTCTTCTTTGTCTTAGTCTAGGTAAGGATGTGTGTATTTTATAATTTTTGTAGGGACTTTTGCAATGAATTTTAGCCGTTGTTTATTTCTCATTCATTTCCCCTCTTCTCTATTTCTTTACGTCTCTGAATTTGTAGTTTGTTCTGCCTTTGATTCCTGAGACTCTGTGTCAGGCTGTTTGATTGAACATCCTGATTTTTTATATAAATGTTGATTTCCTAGAAAGGCTCTCAGTATCACTTTGCTCTATCCTACAGACGTAGTCTCCACTTTCGTTGATTTAAAAATTAATTCTATTCTTGAATTCTTCCTTTTTCCCTTCAATTCTTTTATCTTTGTTTCCTTTTATTAAGAATATTTTCACTTCTGATTTCCTTCTCTGCCCAGAGCTGACCCTGTGTCACAGCTCTCCATACCTAAGTCACACCAGGAGAGAGCTGGCCTCCCAAGAGTGCTGACACACCTGAGAGCACAGGTGAGACCACCACTTTTACTGAAATTCCTGACCCAAGAGGGACCCACCCAGAGCCATCAGGACATGGGAACCAAGGAATGGCCAGGGACAGGATCCTTCCTGTTTCCAATTTCCCTCAACAGAGGAATGGATACAGAAAATGTGGCACATTTGCACAATGTAATACTACTCAGCTATTAAAAACAATGATTTCCAGTCTGGCGGTTCCTCAGAAAAGTGGGCATAATACTACCAGATGACCCCGCTATACCACTCCTGGGTATATACCCAGAGGATTCCCCCGCATGTAATAAGGATACATGTTCCACTATGTTCATAGCAGCCCTATTTATAATAGCCAGAAGCTGGGAAGAACCCAGATGTCCCTCAACAGAGGAATGGATACAGAAAATGTGGTATATTTACACTATGGAATACTACTCAGCCATTAGAAACAATGAATTCATGAAATTCTTAGGCAAGTGGGTGGAACTGGAGAATGCCATCCTGAGTAAGGTAACCCAATCACAAAAGAACACACATGGTATGCACTCACTGATAAGCGGATATTAACCCAGAAGCTTGGAATACCCAGGAAACAATTCACATATCAAATGATGCCCAAGAACAAGGAAGGAGAGGCCCCTGGTCCTAGAAAGGCTCAGTGCAACAGTGTAGGGAAATACCAGGACAGAGAAGTAGGAAGGGGTTGATTGGGGAACAGGGGAAGGGAAGAAGGCTTATCATACTTTCGGGGAGAGGGGATTCTGGAAATGGGAAATCATTTGAAATGTAAATAAAGAATATATCGAAGGAAAAAAAAAGAACACTCACTGACAAGTGGATGTTAGCCCAAAAGCTCAAAATAAACAAGTTACAATTCACAGAGCACAGGAAGCATAAGAAGGAGGATGAAACAAAACAAAACAAAAACAATGATTTCGTGAAATTCGAAGGCAAATGGATGGATCTAGAAAATGTCAATCAGAGTGAGCTAACTCAGTCACAAAGAAACACACAAGGTATGTACTCAGAGATAAGTGGCTAGAAGGCAAAAAGTATGGAATATCCATGAAACAACTCATGGACCACATGAAGCTCAAGAGGAAGGAAGACCAAAGAGAGGATGCTTCAGTCCTACTTAGACTGGGTGGGGGGGGGGGGACAAAATAATCAAGGGAAGTAGAGGGTGGAAGGAACTTGGGAGGAAGAGAAGAGAGTGAGGAAAAAAGCAGGAAGAACCAGGAATGGGAGGAGATGGAGGAGATGTACTGAGGGTCAGGAAATTAAACAGAGGTGTGTAGCAATGGGAGGTGGGGAACTGGGGTTAGCAGCCAGAAAGTCTCAGATGGGAAAGCAAGAGCCTCCCAGGACCCCACGGGGAGGACATTAGCTGAAAAATCCCACAAAGTGGAGGGAGAACCTGTTGAGACCATATCCAGAGGCTGGGCATGACCCCCTGGTTGAGGGATGGGGCCATCTTCAAAATTTTAACCCAGAATTGCTCCTGCCTAAAGGAAATACAGGGACAAAGAGTGGAACAGAGACTGAAGGAAAGGCCATCCAGAGACTGCCCCACCTGGGGATCCATCCCACATGCAGACAATAAACCCAGATGCTATTGAGATGCAAAGAAGTGCTTCTGGACAGGAGCCTGATACATCTCCAGAGAGGCTCTGCCAGATCCTGACCGATACAGATGCAGATGCTCACAGCCAACCATCAAACACAGGCACCCCAATGGAGGAGTTAGGGGAAGGACTGAAGGAGCTGAAGGGGTCTTATCTGGCATCAATGGCAGGGGAACCCCTTGGTCCTGTGAAGGCTTGATGCCCCAGTGTAGAGGAATGCTAGGGTAGTGAGGCAGGAGTGGGGAGTTGGAGGGGGAGCACCCTCATAGAAGCAGGGTAAGGGGGGCTGGGATAGGGGGTTGCACAGGAGAAACTGGAAAAGGGGTGACATTTAAAACCCAAATAAATAAAATATCCAATTTAAAAAAAAAAAGAGAGAATATTTTCTCACATAATGTATCCTATTAAGATTTCTCCTCCTTCCATTCTTCCCAGTTCCTACCCATTTCCTTCTCCCCTTGAGCCAAATCCTTTCTGTTGCTCTTTAGAAAACAAACAGGTTTCTAAGGGTTAATGATATAATATAATATAATATTAATATAATATAATATAATATAATATAATATAATATAATAAACAAAACTAACACATGGGAATTAGACAAAACAAGCAAACAGAAGAAAGTCCAGGAAAAGGCACAATAATGAAATATTCAGTTACACACCTGGGAATCCTGTAAAACACTAAGCTGGAAGACATTATACACTGCACAGGACCTTGTGGGGTTAAAAGAGAGAAGAAAAACATATATAAATAAAATTAAAATAAAACATAATTTAAGATAAAATTACAAAAAGAATGAAGGAAGGGAGGGAAGGGAGAGACAGAGAGAGGGGAGAGAGAGAGAGAGAGAGAGAGAGAGAGAGAGAGAGAGGAGAAAGAGATACAATATTATGAGACAAGGAATCTGCCAAGATCCCACTGAGATTGTTTTCTGCTGCCTTCTACCGTAGGGTATGCAGGATCCCCTTAAGAGCAGTTTGTTTACCAATGAGACTTGTAAATTTTCATTTACAAGTAGTTGTCAATTAAAGATTGCTTCTGGGCTAGGTATGGGAGCATGTGTCTACTGCTCCTTTCAGCAATAGAGCCCCCTCCGGTGCAGACCTGAGCAGGCCCTGCGTATATGGCATCAGTCTCTGTGAGTTTGCATGCACCTCAGACACATTGATTTCTAAGGTCCCTTCTATTCCTGGTGTCCACTACTGCCTCTGCTTCTTAGGTGCTTTCTGCACCTTTTCTGCAATGTTCCCTGAGTCCTGAGGGGAAGGATACAATAGCAACATCCTGTTTAGGTCTGAGAATTCTAAGCTTTCTCACCTTCTGCATAATGATTAATGGTGTGTCTCTCTATTTTCATCTGCAGTAAAAGGAAGTTTCTCTGATGATAGCTGAGTAGCACAATGATCTCTAGGTATACTAGAAGGCCCTGAAGAGTCATTTTATGCTATTTTGTGTGACTGGTTTTGTTAGGCTGCTTTCTGGTTTTTTTGTTGTTGTTGGTGGTGGTGGTGGTGGTGGGGTTTTTTTTGTTTTTTTTTTTGTTTTGTTTTTTTTTTTTTTTAGAACATTAGTGTTTGCTTTCACCTTAGGTCCCTAAGCTCTCTGGTTCTTGGTCACACAAGCAGTGTTGGATAAATCTCCCATCTCCTTTTTTTTTTTTTTTTTTTTTGGTTTCTTGAGACAGGGTTTCTCTGTGTAGTCCTAGCTGTCCTGGAACTCACTCTGAAGACCAGGCTGGCCTCGAACTCAGAAATCCGCCTGCCTCTGCCTCCCAAGTGCTGGGATTAAAGGCGTGCGCCACCACCGCCCGGCAATCTCCCATCTCCTTAAGGTGGCCTTAAGTCAAATCATATCCTGGTTGGTTATTCCCATAAGCTATATGCTTCAATTAGCCTAGCTAAGTCTTTCTCCTGGGAACTTTTGACAGGATTTTTTTTTTGTTCTGTATACTTAGCATTTTGATGATTATGTACTGAGGAATACTCCTCTCTTGTCTAGTCTATTTAATGTTCTGTATGCTTTTTGTAGTTTTATAGATAGATCCTTCAATATGATAGGGAGATTTTCTTCTATAGACTTATTGAAATTTTTTCTGTGCTTTTGACCTGGGTTTCTTTTCCCTCTGTTTCTATTATTCAGATATCCTGAACGGTTTGTGCTGAGACTTTCTAGATTTAACATTTTCTTTGACTGCTACAGGCATCTCCTACTTTGCCTTCTATGCCTGAGATTCTCTCTTCTATCTCTTGTATTCCTTTGGTGAGGCTTGCCTCTGAGGTTCCTGTTCAAGTTCCTAAAATTTTCATGTCCACATTTACCTCAGGTTGGATTTTCTTTATTTCTAGTTTAGGTATTGAACTGTCTGTTCCACAGTTTGTACTGTATACATTTCTTTAATGGACTTATTTAGTTCCTCTTTAAGAGTCTTGATTATATTCACAAGGGCTATTTTAAGATCTCTGTCTTGTTCTTCAGCTATGTTACAATACTCAGGGACCTCTCCAGTTGGTTTTCTGTGATCGAAGACACATCATCCTGGCCGTTTTTACACGGTGTCTAGGCGCTGACAAGAGCCCTGTCTTTGTTGGGCGTGTTTTGTTTCTGAGTTTGCTTTGTCCTCTCTGGTTCTTAGGAGAATGTTGTGGCTGAGTATTGCCTGGTAGTAAATTCTTCCAGGAATCTGATAGGTGTGTCCACTGTGGGTTCCAGACACAGTGCCTTTCTGGGTATTGGGAAATAACCCTTAGGATGGGCTGAGAGGTCCACATGACGGAGGGAAGCAGAGTGTTCCAACAGGAAGGATCTGCTTAGTGTATCCCCTTGGAGTGGGAGAAGAGGCTGAAGGGAGGCCACAGCTCGTCTTCTCCTACGAAGCTGGAGATAAGACTAAAGGACGGCATTTGGAGCAGGAGAGGAAAAGGTAACAATCTGCCATTAACCCACCTGCTTCCATGGATGGTGTCTTTTCCCTCCAATTTTAAGAATAAATTGCATATTCCATATATGTGTATCGTTTCTGAGATGTTTCTTGTTTACTTTTAATTTTGTACTGTAATAAAGG
Organism: Apodemus agrarius; assembly: GCA_964023405.1. Taxonomy (NCBI): domain Eukaryota; kingdom Metazoa; phylum Chordata; class Mammalia; order Rodentia; family Muridae; genus Apodemus; species Apodemus agrarius. The sequence continues at coordinate 31,105,672 of OZ030025.1, read as the reverse complement.
AAAAAAAACACACTACATAATTTCAATGATTTGAGTTTATTGAAACATACTTGGTGGATCAATATTTGATCATTCCTGGAAAAGTGATCCAAGTTGTAATGAGAATAATATGTATGCTAGCTATAGCTATTGAGTTGAATAGTCTATTGATATGTACTAGACTATTTGGTATGGAATAAAATTAACTGAAGATGAATAACATTACTATAGAGTGGGAAAAAGGGTTATTTATGAAATTTGCTAGTCTATTAGGTCAGCATGGAAAAGGGGGAGGTAACACTGGAAAAACAGGCAAAACGCAGTAAATGAAAGAATTCGTGTGATTTGATAAAAATAAGATTTATTCTAATTCCTCCAAAATTATTTTAACTTGCACTGTAAGGATGCCTAGTCTGTTTTTCATTTATTTTCTGATCCAGGAGTATACAGGAAAAAAAATGAGGTTTGGTGAGGTAAGTCTCCTAAAGATGGGGAGGACACAAACTTGGGAGGTGGATATTGATGGAGGGGTCAAGAAGAGGGGGAACTGGAAGTAAATATGATCAAAATACAGTGTACAAAATTCTTAGTAAAATAATAAAAGCCATCCCCCAGTGAGTTAGCCACACTTCAGTGGAAGGCCACATATCCAGTAATATCAACCAGGAGTATTTGGGGGAGCACAAATTGATCTTATATGAACTTTTTTCTTAAAGAGAACACAAAATTAGGTAGATAGAAAATGGAAGTGGAAAATCAACTCAAGCAAATCAGTAGCCTTCCTATACTCAAAGGATAAACAGGCTGAGAAAGAAATTAGGGAAACGACACCCTTCAGAATAGCCACAAACAATATAAAGTATCTTGGTGTGACTCTAACCAAACAAGTGAAAGATCTAGATGACAAGAACTTCAGGTCTCTGAAGAAGGAAATGGAAGAAGAAGACCTCAGAAAATGGAAAAATCTTCCATGCTCGTGGATTGGCAGGATTAATATAGTAAAACAAGAAAAAAGAAAAAAATGGCTATCTTGCCAAAAGCATTATACAGGTTCAATGCAATCCCCATCAAAATCCCAACTCAGTTCTTCATAGAGTTAGAAAGAGCAATTCTCAAATTCATCTGGAATAACAAAAAACCCAGGATAGCTAAAACTATTCTCAACAGTAAAAGAACTTCTGGGGGAATCAGTATCCCGGACCTCAAGCAATACTACAGAGCAGTAGTGTTAAAAACTGCATGGTATTGTTACAGTGACAGGCAGGTAGATCAATGGAATAGGATTGAAGACCCAGAAATGAACCCACACACCTATGGACACTTGGTCTTTGACAAAGGAGCTGAAACCATCCAGTGGAAAAAAGATAGCCTTTTCAACAAATGGTGCTGGCTCAACTGGAGGTCAGCATGCAGAAGAATGCAAATTGATCCATTCTTATCTCCTTGTACTAAGCTCAACTCCAAGTGGATCAAGGACCTCCACATAAAACCAGACACACTGAAACTAATAGAAAAGAAACTGGGAAAGACCCTTGAGGACATGGGCACAGGGAAAAGTTCCTGAACACCAATACCTTATGCTCTAAGATCAAGAATTGACAAATGAGACCTCATAAAACTACAAAGTTTCTGTAAGGCAAAGGACACTGTCAAAAGGACAAAATGGCAACCAACAAATTGGGAAAAGATCTTCACTAACCCTATATCTGACAGAGGGCTAATATCTAATATATACAAAGAACTCAAGAAGGTAGACTCCAGAGAGCCAAATTACCCTATTACAAAATGGGGTACAGAGCTAAACAAAGAATTTTCACCTGAAGAACTTTGAATGGCTGAGAAGCACCTTAAGAAATGTTCAGCATCATTAGTCATTAGGGAAATGCAAATCAAAACAACCCTGAGATTTCACTTCACACCAGTCAGAATGGCTAAGATTAAAAACTCAGGAGACAGCAGGTGCTGGCGAGGATGTGGAGAAAGAGGAACTGACCTCCAGTTGAGCCATCACCATTTTTTGAAAAGGCTATGGTAACAATACCATGCTGGTGGGAATGCAAGTTGGTACAAACACTCTAAAAATCAGTCTGGCAGTTCCTCAGAAAACTGGACATGACACTTCAGAAGGACCCTACTATACCACTCCTGGGCATATACCCAGAGGATTCACCAGCATGCAATAAGGACACATGCTCCATTATGTTCATAGCAGCCTTATTTATAATAGCCAGAAGCTGAAAAGATCCCAGATGTCCCTCAATGGAGGCATGGATACAGAAAATGTGGTATATGGAATGCGGTCACTGATAAGTGGATATTAGCCCAGAAGCTCTGACTACCCAAGACACAATTTCACATATCAAATGATTCCCAAGAAGAAGGAAGGAGAGGGCCCTGGTCCTGGAAAGGCTTGGTGCAACAATGTAGGGGATTACCAGGACAGAGAAGTGGGAGGGGGTTGATTGGAGAACAGGCAGAGGGAAGAAGGCTTATGGGACTTATGGGGAGGGGGGGGACTGGGGAAGGGAAAATTATTTGGAATGTAAACAAAGAATACACACACACACATATGTATATATATATATATATATATATATATATAAGAAAATGGAAGTGGACAAGCTTTTCTGAAGGAGATGAATTATGATCAATGTGCACCCACAGCAGTATACCTCCCATCAACAGAAATGCATGTAATAAGAAGATACTATGTTAGGACCCAAATCAAACTTCACGATTTTCTCTGAGTGCTGCCCAGCCATGTTTATCCCCGGGACAAAATGGGATCAGGCAGTCACACCGCTGAAACTTCAGAATTAGCCAATAGTGAACGCCCTACTCCAAGGATTTTCCAACCATACTTCAAAGTTAGTTTTGTAGTTTTTATAAGATGATACTTGAAAACTATAAAGGATTGTTCTTCTTTTACAAATCTGAAGTGTCAAGCCAATTGTCATTCTAGCATGAAGAGGCTCTGGGGCGTGTGGCCAAGGAGTGGTTGACAGTTGATGGTTTCCAGAGGTGAGAAAATCAGCCTTCTCTAAGTGTTCAACCCCTGGTGGTTTTAACAGTGTTGGATGAATGACAACACACCCAGGAGTATATGGGAAGAAGAAATGGGACTTGGTGAGGTAATTGTTTTTAAAGAAAGAGGAGACACAAACTTGGGAGGTTGATACTGATGGAAGTGTCAAGGTCACTAGAGATAAATATCAAAATAGATTGTAAGAAATTCTTTTAAAACTAATCAAAGCAGTCTCTGGAAAGTCCACCACACTTCAGTCATATCATTCAGTAATATTTGACGAGAACAAGTTGGTCTTGAAGGGCTTTTTTTAAAAGGGGGAACACAAAATTGGGTAGATAGGAAATGAGAGTGGATCAGATAAGAGTTGGCCTAAGAGGTGAATATAACCAAAACATGTATGACACTTTCAAAGAAGTGGTCAATTTTTAAATAGAAATAGGACATGTAACTAAATAATCCAATTTAATATTTTTATATATTTGAAACATTGTTTAAAAATTAAGTAAATAACCAGGCGGTGGTGGCACACACCTTTGATCCCAGCACTTGGGAGGCAAAAGCAGGAGGATTTCTGAGTTCAAGGTCAGCCTGGTCTACAGAGTGAATTCCAGGACAGCCAGGACTACACAGGGAAACCCTGTCTTGAAAAATCAAAACAAAAACAAAAAAAATTAAGTAAATCTTTTTAAATTTTCTTTAATCTTTTATTACTATCCAGTCATATTCACACTCCCAGTCTGCCCTGGGACAGTTACTCATCCCATTCCTCCCCTGGCTCCAAGAGAACGTCTCCACCCTACCCTGTGAGCCTGCGCACTTCCTGGGGCTTCAAGTCTATGCAGGGTTAGGTGGATCTTCTCTCACTGGGGCCAGACCAGACAGTCCTCTGCTGTAAACATGGCTGGGACCTCAGACCAGCTAGTGTATGCTTGCCTGGTTGGTGGCTCAGTGTCTAAAAGATCTCTGGGGATCCAGATTAATTAAGATGGCTGGTCTTCCTATGGGATCACCCTCTGGAACAACTTCTGCCAGCCTTTCCCTAATTCAACCACAGGGGTCCCCAACATCTGTCTCAGTCAGCTGCTTGTTGGGCCTCTCAGAGAGCAGCCATGCTATTCTCCTGTCTGTAAGCACACCATAGTAATAGTGTCAGGCCTTGGAGGCATCCCTTGAGATGGGTCTCAATTTGGGCCAGTCACTGGACCTCCTTTCCCTCAATCTCTTCTCCATTTTTGTCCCTGCAGTTCTTTTAGACAGGAACAATTCTGAGGCAGAGTTTTTGACTGTGGGATAGCCACCCCATCCCTCCACTTGATTCCCTGTCTTCTACTGAAGGTAGACTCTAATAGTTCCCTCTTCCCACTGTTGGGCATTTTATCTAAGGTCCCTCCCTTTGCGTCCTGACATCTCTCACCTCCCAGGTCTCTGGTATATTCTAGAGGGTTCCCAGACCTCCTACCTCCTGAGATTTCCTGTTTCCATTCATTCTGCTGTCCCTCAGGGCTTTACTCCTGTTCCCCACCACCAATACCAGATTATGTTACCCTTTTCCCCTCCTGTCCTGTCTTCCACCCAGGTTCTTCCTTCTCTCTGCCCTCCATGATTGCTTTCTTCTCCTTTCCAAATGAGAGTCATCATCATGTGGGCCCTTTGACTTATTAACCTTCTAGAGTTCTGTGGATTGTATCCTGGGTAGCCTCAGCTTTTATGGTTAATATCTACTTGTTGGTGAGTACATTCCATGCATGTCCTCTTCCTTCTGAGTTACCTCACTCAGGATGATATTTTCTATTTTCTTTTAGTATAGAATAGAGTTTATTTAGGGCATGGGAAGGGGGATTAAGGAGTAGTAGAGGCAGAGAATGGCAGAGAGAAGGAGAGAGTAGAGAAGTAGAGGCTGGCCATGACCACTTGGAGAGAGGGGGGAAGGGAAGGGGGAAGCAAAGAACCCAAGAGGGCAAGAGAAGGGGAAAGAGAAGAAAGAGAATGGGAGCAGATGATATTTTCTAATCCCATCTGTTTTCCTGCAAAACTCATAATGCCCTCGTTCTTAATAGCTGAGTAGCACTCCATTGTGTAAATGAATCACATTTTCCATATCCATTCTTCCTTTGTAAGACATCTGGGTTCTTTCTAGTTTCTGGCTATCACAAATAAGGCTTCTATGAACATAATGGAGCATGTGTCCCTGTGGCATGGTGAGGCATCTTTTGGGTATATGCCCAAGAGTGATATAGCTGGTTCTTCAGACAGATCTATTTCTAATTTTCTGAGAAACCTCCAGATTGATTTCCAGGGTGGTTATACCAGTTTGCAATCCCATAGCAATGGAGGAGTGTTTCTCTTTCTTCACATCCTCACCAACATGTGCTGTCACCTGAGTTTTTGATCTTAGCCATTCTGATTGGTTTAAAGTGGAATCTCAGGATCATTTTAATTTGCATTTCCCTGATCACTAAGGACTTTAAACATTTCTTTAAGTACTTCTCAGCCATTTGAGATTCCTCTGTTGTGAATTCTCTGTTTAGTTCTACATCCCATATATTTTGGATATTAGCCCTCTATCAGATGTGGGGTTAGTAAAGTTTTTCCCAATCTGTAGGTTGCTTATTTGTCCTATTGACTATGTCTTTTGCCTTAAGCAGCTTTTCAGTTTCACCAGGTTCCACTTATCAATTGTTGATATTAGAGCATGAACAATTAGAATTCTGTTTAGGAAATTTCCCCCTGTGCCAATGAGTTCATGGCTCTTTCCCACTTTTTCTTCTGTTAGATTCAGTGTATCTGATTTTATGTGGAAGTCCTTGATCCACTTGGACGTGAGCCTTGTGCAAGGTGACAAGTACGGATCTATTTTCATTTTTCTACATACAGACTGCCAGTTAGACCAGCACCATTTATTGAAAATGCTTTCTTTTTTCCATGGTATATTTTTGGCTTCTTTGTCAAAGATCAAGTGTCCATACATGTGTGGTTTTATTTCTTGGTCTTTGATTCTATTCCATTTATCAACCTGTCTGTCTCTGTACCAGTACCATGCAGTTTTTATCACTGTTGCTCTGTAGTATAGTTTGAGGTCAATTAAGAAAAGCATTTAAACTGAGAGGTGCAACTTTAGAATAAATTTAGAATTTCTTTATTTTCTCCCCAAGAAGAAGAAGAGGTGAAAAATGAGGAGGAGGAGGAGGAGGAGGAGGAGGAGGAGGAGGAGGAGGAGGAGGAGGAGGAGGAGGAGGAGGAGGAGGAGGAGGAGGAGGAGGAGGAGGAGGAGGAGGAAAAGAAAAGGAAAAACATAATGAAGAAAATACAGATTCAGTCTTTCAGAAGAAAGCATTTTGACTGAGCACGTGCTGCCCATAACAGGACCCTCTGCTTATTCAATTACTTTATACTTCTAGACAGTACAATGAACATAGACATTTATCTTCTCACAAAATTGTAGGAAACTTATTTGCCTCAGAACAAAACTATCATTCCCATGTATACCAAAGAAGCAGACTAGTCTCTACAAATCTAACACAGCAGAAACCAGATACTCTGAAGTTATAGTTTTGGTGGCTGTTAGTGATCTTGAATTGGTTTCTTCTCACACATTTAGATACTCATGCTTACATCCACATATCCCTCCCCAGCTCTGCCCTGATTGACTTATTCTGATAATATATACAATTTTTTAAAATAAGTCTTCTGAATTTTTTATTTCTGTACATACACACACACATATATATACATATAGTTATAGTTTATTATAGTTATAGTTGTTTTAATTATAACCTAGTATCATACCCATAATGACATCAAACTTAGAAGACAAAAACAATAATATTTCTAAAGACAATAACAATACTATATCTAAAGTATTAAAAGTTTGGCATTATATAAGGAAAGAAACGATATGTGCCTGGAGCTTATATTTATCAGAGGAGTTTTAGTTACAGCTATGACAAAGGAGAACAACAAGCTATCTTCATGAAATAACAATTTTTAATCATAAACTCTAGCCAAATCAGCTGACATTAGTTACTTTACAACTTTTTCAACTTGATAGTTTACTTCTTTGATCAGATAATTCTCCCTCATGTTTAGAAGAAATTAAAGAAGGAAGAAAACATAACTTCATGTCAATAAATTTGAAGTTGTGGGAAAATGCTTTATAAAACTTTCTTAGGCTGGGCGGTGATGGTGCACGCCTTTAATCACAGCACTTGGGAGGCAGAGGCAGGCGGATTTCTGAATTTGAGGCCAGCCTGTTCTACAGAGTGAGTTCTAGGACAGCCAGAGCTACACAGAGAAACCCTGACTCGAAAAACAAAAACAAAAACAAAATAAAAAAAACTTTCTTAGACATGACTATTATAGAAACTGAATCTAGCCAACATAGTCAATTACAAAATATTTTGTAGCCTGTCTTCATGATGATACTTCACTAGAGGAAAATTGTGTGTTCCAAGTTGTTTAAATCAGGAATGACCATTAAACTGACTGAAATGTAAATGGAGCTATGTCCTTCCATCAGGAAAATCACCAAATGCCATTGTACTGTCCACTATGAGCTGTTTCCATGTGAAAAATAAAAAGACCTCTAGTGTCTTTGTTTTCTCAGGTGATGGGGGCAGAGCTTAGGCTGCCCTTACAGGAGAAACAGTGTACTGAGACTTCACACCTTTCTTTGCAGTCCACTCAAACATTAAGTTCCTTTGTTGTTCTTTCAAACATGAATAGCTCCAAAATAGAAGGAAATTTCTTACTGTAGAAAATGTGACTATAGGAAAAGATACTTCCTATCAACTGTTTATTAATAGCATTTTCTATAGAACAGTATATTTGATGTCCTAGTGGCTCCATAAGCCAAGAATACATAAGCACATAACTAGATGATGGATAATAAAAGGTCTTTCATATGTATGGCATTGACACATCTAATAGAAAACAAAATAGTCATTTTCTCAAGAGACCTGACATGTAAATGTACAATCAATCAAAAATGTCAATAATGTTGCTGAATGAATAACAAAAATTAACATGATTTACATACTCAAACACCTGGGAAATGAAATTTAGTAAAGTTTCCATTTATAATAAACAATGTCATATAAGTACCTCATGCTAACCAACCGAAGAGCATGTAGGGGCAGACCTAGCCCCTCTACACATGTGTAGCAGCTTGGTCTAACAATGGAGCAAGGGCTATCTTTGACTCTGTTGCCTCCAATTGGATCCCCTTCCCCTAGCTGGAATGCTTGGTTGGGTCTCAAAGAGAGAAGATGCACTTAGTTGTGCTGTGACTTGATGTCTTTTGGTGGACTGGTACCTAAGAGGGGCTTTCCCTTCTCTTAGAATACAGGATGAAGGGAATGGGGGAGGGATTTGTAAGAGAGGGACTAGGAGGATAGGAAGGAGTGCGAGCTGAGTCCAGGAGGAAATTTAATTAATTAATTAATTAGTTAATTAGTTAATTAATTAAAATAACAACAAAATATAAGAAGTAGATTTAACAAAAGATGTCAAGAAGAAATGGTAAAATATTATTGGAAAATGCAAGCGAAGACTAAACAGAAATCTAAACCCCCAAATTAATCTATTAAATTATTCAGTTACTCACAGGCTCAGAGAAGGTCAGTTTATTGAAGCTGACAAATCCAATTTTCTAATGTATAAGACTGAGAAAGGACCCAACAATATTAAACGTAATAGCAAAGAAAAATAGAGAAGATCGAAGGCAAAACAAATGTAATACTGAAGACAAGTAATAAGATATGGAGCCCCATCCCACGGATCTTGGCTAACTATAAAGTAAAAGCAATTGAGGCAAAATGATAGGAGCATGAGGATGGGAAGGGGTGGAACACATCCCAGAAGCAGAGCCCCAAAGGTGTGAGGACTTGGTGTATGTGGGAGGTGAGATGTCATGTTTCTATCTTCAGCATCAGAAGCACACACTATTAAACAAAAAATGATAAACTGACCATGTGAAAATTTAGCATCAAAAGATACTATCAAGGAACACAGAAAGAAAGGAGGTAAGGAAAGGAAGGGTGAGGAAAGAGGTGGGACAGGATATATAACTGGAAGAAAATTATTAGCCAAAATACGTAAGGAAATATAGTCAAGGAAAGCAAATCCAATGAGAAGAAAATGGGCAAAGGATAAAAATTAGTTCTAGAAAAGCAAAACAAAATGTCAAATAAATAAACCTATGAAGATAGGCTAGCTAAAACAGTAATTGGTGAAACTCAAAGTAACTAAGACACAGTTTTACATCCCTCAAATCGCTGGTTAAAGTTTTCACATCTTGGAGCAAAAGGAGATTGTATGTCTTCCTGAAAGAATAGAATTGTGTAACTGCTTCCCAAAGCAACTCATTCTTATCTACTAAAATGGAACAGGTCTTCCTTTTGACCCAACAATCCCACTCCAAAGGGAGACAGAGAAACATGCAAACCACATAATCCTGAGACGTGCACATGAAAGAGAAGCTATCATGGCATTGTTCAGAACAAAAAATAGCATTCTCATTTATAATGCCCAGATAACTTGTTAGAAACTAATGAATTGGGACATACACATTTATAGATCAGTATCTAAACTACACCAGGTTAGTAGTTTTAATAAACCATTAAAATAAACCTTTAAGTCTCCATTATATTAATTCTCTTTAACTACTGTACTAAGTGCAAGGCTTCACAGGTTTTCTTATCCCTACTTTTTTCTCCATAGCTGCTGACCTCATTTAATGACTAGTTCTCTCAGTCCACGACAAGTCAGTTTGCCACATAATACACAGACAGTCAGGCCTGCTGGGATCTGGGTGAGACTTGTACATCTTCTGAGGTCATGTTTATGTTAAACCATTTGTCCAAGGGTGATCTGGGCAATTATCCCAGCCTACATTTTCCTCAGTGAGGTCTGCCAAAGTTCTTAAATTGTTTTGATCTACCAAATCAAAAGATACTAAATAAGGTCAGTTGTCATTTTAATGTTGCCCCTTAACAGGACTTCTAATTGTAAAGTTTTACTGTAAATAAATATAAATGAGAAAGGATAACAAAGAAAGGAAGGGAAGACGGCAGGGAGGGGTAAAAGGAAACAGAAATGGAAAAAAAGATTCTAGACACTTCTTATGAGAAAAACTTAAGGTAGCTAACATACAGAAATCCTTCTGGCAACCTTACCCATCATTTAGCAGTACAGCTAAAACAAAACAAAACAAAACAGTACAAAACAACAAGTTTCACTATCTAGCCTTGGCTGGTCAAAACTCACTACGTAAACCAAGCTAGCCTTGGACCCACAGAGATCTGCTTGCCTCTGCTTCTCAAATTCTGGGATTAAAAGTATGCACCCCATGCCTACCTAACATGTAGATGCCTGCAAATGCCCTTTACCTTCAGCTACACACATAGCCACAAACTCTGCATGCTGTAAACAAATTAATATTGAGGCTGAACAGGGGCTAACATAGAAATGTTACATAATTACCTGAAAATGTATTCCCACAGCTTATTCACCAATATTTCCAACGAGTCTGTGTTTTTTTGTTGTACATTTGCCATTCCAGACATTCTGTATGGAAAAATATTGAGAGCAAACTTTTAGGTCTCTACCAAACAGCTCACTTGCCAGTACAGAAAAAGGTGGCTCTTCAAGCACTGTTCAACCCAACCCACCTTTATTGGTTTAATGTTATAACTCATAGAGGAAACTAGTTTGATTAATTGAGCAAAAAGGCTGTATAATCTTATTAGTAAGATATATTTATTACATAGATATACTTACTCTATATTTATAAAGCTTTACAATATGACAGGTAAATAGTTACCTACTAAGTTACAAACCATTATTTGATTTCTACTTCACTATGAAGTTAGCAATGTAGTTCCCATTCTGAAACACACATTCATGTATACACGCATGCACATACCCACCTACCCACAGAGGATAAATATATAAATGTAGAATTAGGATCAGTATGTTTTCTAGCTTCAACTAAAACATCATCTGGTCCTTATTTTATGCGCCGAAGCTTTGAATAAGTAATCCATAAAAATAAATCATCTTTCCAGTAAACTAGTTTTTGATGATTTTTTCATTTATCTTTATTGATTCATACACGCAGCATCACAAAAGCATTCTAATAACAATCATAGTTATTTCTTAACTTTAATACTTTATTAGGAATTATTAAGTAAATCAAAATAGCATAATAGACAGCAATTTGGTTTGATTATATTATTACTTCATGTGTGCACAAAAATGGGATGGAAACGCAGTTCATGATTTCTGATACAAATGCAAAGCCCTTGAAAGACAGCAGTGACTCCATGATAGATCCTTATTCTACCTATCTGGGAGCTCTACCAAGTCTTTCATTTTGGTTTCTTTAGAGACAGAGTTGTCTGGAAAGTATTTGCCACTGATGTTTTTCATATATCAACAAAGAATAGGAACTCATTTGCTTGTTTGTTTTGTCTTGTGGCATGTCTTATTTTGACTTTTACTGCTGTGAACAGACACCATAACCAAGGCAACTCTTATAAAGTACAACATTTAATTGGGGCTGGCTTATAAGTTCAGAATTTCAGTCCATTATCACCATAGCAGGAAACACATCAGCATCCAAGCAGGCATAGCATTGGAGTAGTGGAGAGTTCTACATCTTCATGACTGTCCTCAGGCAGCTAGGAGAAGGATCTTTTTAAAATATTTTTTTAAGATTTATTTATTTATCCTATGTATATGAGTACATTTTTGCTATCTTCAGGAACACCAGAAGATCCCATTACAGATGGTTGTGAACCACTATATGGTGGCTGGGAATTGAACTCAGGACCTCTGGAAGAGCAGTCAGTGCTTTTAATCACTAAGCTATCTCTCCAGCCCTAGGAAAAGGGTCTGACAGCACACTCCCACAATGACACACTTCCTTCAACAAGACCACACCTCCTCCAACAAGGCCTAACTTCCTAGTAGTGCCACTCCCTGGGCCAAGCATATTCAAACCACCACATGACATTTTAGAAATTTTTTAGTTAATGTTTTGTCCTCTTAAGATCAAGAATTGACAAATGGAACCTCATAAAATTACAAACTTTCTGTAAGGCAAAAGACACGGTCAAAAGGACAAATTGGCAACCAACAAATTGGGAAGAGATCTTCACCAACCCTACATCTGACAGAGGGCTAACATCCAATATATACAAAGAACTCAAGAAGTTAGACTCCAGAGAGCCAAATAACCCTATTAAAAATGCGGTACAGGTCTAACCATTTACCTACAAATTGCATGAATTCATTATTTTTAATTGCTGAGTAGTATTCCAACCTGGAAAATATTATCCTGAGTGAGCTAACCCAGTCACAAAAGAATACACATGAAATGCAATCACTGATAAGTGGATATTAATGAGCCCAGAAGCCCTAAATACTCAAGGCACAATTAGCAAGTCAAATGATTCCCAAGAAGAAGAAAGGAGAGGACCCTGGGCCTGTAAAGATTGGATCCAGTTTTGTAGAGAAACCGTGGGGAGAGGGGGAATGATTGGGGAATAGTTGGGGGGGAGAGGAATTATGGGATGTATGGTGGGGGGGAACTGGGAAAGGGGAAAGCCTTTGGAATGTAAACATAGAATATAGAAAATAAAATTTTTTTAAAAAATATTTTAAAGAAATATACTAAATTGTGTAAATAATTGTGATAGTAGAAACCTTAGATTACCAGTCTAAAAAAAGGAAAAAGAAAAAAATGCGGTACAGAGCTAAACAAAGAATTTTCACCTGAAGAATTTCAAATGACTGAACACCTTAAGAAATGTTCAACATCATTAAGTCATTAGGGAAATGCAAATCAAGAAATCCCTGAGATTTCACCACCTCACACCAGTTAGAATGGTCCAAACAGACTGGACCAGAACAGAAACACCTCCCGTCACATAATAATCAAAACCCCAAATGTACTAAACAAAGAAAGAATATTAAAGGCAGTAAGAGAAAAGGGCCAAGTAACATATAAAGGAAGGCCTATCAGAATCACACCAGACTTCTCTCCAGAAACCATGAAAGCTAGAAGATCCTGGGCAGACCTCATGCAGACCCTAAGAGAAAACAAATGTCAGCCAAGACTACTATACCCAGCAAAACTCTCAATCAACATAGATGGAGAAATCAAAATATTCCATGACAGGACCAAATTTACACAATATCTTTCCACTAACCCAGCTCTACAAAGGATAATAGGAGGAAAACTCCAACACAAGGAAGGAAATGGCACCCAAGAAAAAGCAAGACAGTAAACTTCTTCCATCAAACTCAAAGGAAGATAACTACTCAAAAACAAAAATAACATCAAAAATGTCAGGAAGTAATAATCTCTATTCCTTAATATCTCTTAACATCAATGGACTCAACTCCCCAATAAAAAGACATAGACTAACAGAAATGGATACGGAAACAGGACCCTACATTTTGCTGCTTACAGGAAACACACCTCAGAGTCAAAGACAAACACTACCCTAGAGTAAAAGGATGGAAGACAATTTTGCAAGCAAATGGTCACAGGAAGCAAGCTGGAGTAGCCATTTTAATATCAGATAAAGTTGACTTTCAACCCAAAGTCATCAAAAGAGACACAGAAGGTCACTTCCTGCTAGTCAAAGGAAGAATCCACCAAGAGGAACTCACAATTCTAAACATCTACACTCCAAATGTAAGGGCACCCTCATTTGTAAAAGAAACCTTACTAAAGCTCAAAGCACACATTGCACCTAACACAATGATTGTGGGGGACCTCAATACTCCACTATCTACAGTGGACCGACCAGGAAAACAGAAACTAAACAGAGACACGGAGAAACTCATCGAAACTTTGGAGCAATTGGATTTAACAGATATATATAGAACATTTCACCCTAAAGCAAAAGACTATACCTTTTTCTCAGCCCCTCATGGTACCTTCTCCAAAATCGACCATATAATTGGACACAAGACAGATCTCAACAAATATAAAAAGATCGAACTAATCCCATGCCTCTTATCAGATCACCATGGAGTAAGAGTGTTCTTCAATAGCAACAAAAACAACAGACAATCCCCATACGCTTGGAGGCTGAACAATATTCTACTCAATGATACCTTAGTCCAGGAAGAAATAAAGAAAGAAATCAAAGAATTCTTAGAACTTAATGAAAATGAAGGCACAACATACCCAAATCTATGGGACACAATGAAAGCAGTGCTTAGAGGAAAACTCATAGCCCTGAGTGTCTCCAAAAAGAAACAGGAGAGAGCATATACTAGCAACTTAATGGCGCACTTGAAAGCTCTGGAACAAAAAGAAGCAATGGCTAAGATTAAAAAACTCAGGAAACAGCAGGTGTTGGCAAGGATGTCCAGAAAGAGGAACACTCCTCCACTGCTGGTGGGATTGCAAGCTGGTATAACCACTCTGGAAATCAGCCTGGTGGTTCCTCAGAAAACTGGACAGGATACTTCCGGAGGACCCAGCCATACCACTCCTGGGCATATACCCAGAGGATTCCCCAGCATGTAATAAGGACACGTGCTCTACTATGTTCATAGCAGCCCTGTTTATAATAGCCAGAAGCTGGAAAGAAGCCAGATGTCCCCTCAACAGAAGAATGGATACAAAAAATGTGGTATGTAGAATAGAGTGGTAATAGAATGGAGTACTATTCAGCCATTAGAAACAATGAATTCATGAAGTTCTTAGACAAATGATTTTTCCAATATATCAGAATGACCTGCCATTCATGAGGGAAACTATAGCAATTTCCTTTCATTTGTGAAATGCATCAAGTATTCTAGTTGCTTTATTGCTCTTTGTCAGCAGGACTCTTCTATCTTTTAGCTATGTTCCTTTCATCAGCTATAATCCTTTTAACTTTACACAGCTTTTGTTTTTTTATTTAGTTTGTTTCTTCTAGACAGGGTTTCTCTGTATAGCCCTAACTATTCTCTGTAGAGAAGGCTGGCCTTGAACTCAAAGATCTGCCAACCTCCTCCTCCTGAATGCTGGGATTAAAGGCATGTACCACCACCCCCTGGCTATCTTTACACAGTTTTAAATTCTGAGTTATTCTTCCCTTCATAGTCAGTTGTTTCCTTCTGGATTGTTCCGTTATCTATAGACTTCCTACTTTGAATACATCCCGACTGGATTGCACAAAAACTGGGAAGGGGGCCCATATTTGTTTGCTCATACTAATGCCAACCCTCATTTAGCAAATTTCTTTTTTATTTTAATTTTTATTGAAACCATTTTGCCATTCAACGAATTTTGATCATAAACTTTTCCCTCCTCCATCTTCTCAGAGACCTTCCTCACCTCCCCACCCACCCAATGGCATTCTTTTTCCTTCTGTTCTCTTTTCTCTTTCTCTCTCACTCCTCCCCCCTCAAAAAAAAAACAGACACAAACAAATAAGAAGTCATTATCTTCCAAACACAGTGGGAATAATACACGCATGAATCTACAGAGACTGAAACAGCATTCACACAACCTGCACAAATAAAACTAAACAAAACCCCAGCACTGAGAAGTGCGCACGGTCACATCACTAACCAAGAAGCTATTTGCAGTTGGTACTTGCTAGGAAAGGCAAAATCCATTTTCCCCAATAAAATGTCAACGGGGTTCATCAATCATATCCCAGGGCAGCTCCATGACCAGAATAGTTGTAGCTAACACAAAATAGACTCCAGGTGTAGTTTGTTTGGTTTTGGTTTTGGTTTGGGCAGAGAGAGGTCAGTGTGTCTGTGTGCCTGTTGTGATTTTTGTTGTGTTTTTGGTGTTTTTCACTTCACTGATGTCTTAATAAAACCCTTTACTAAGAAATTTTTTAAACATTGTTATCCAGTACTGTGGTGGTTTGAATCGGTATGGGCCCCATAGAGTCATGTGTTTGAATGCTTGTCCACAGGAAGTAACACTAATTAGGAAGTATGGACTTGTTGGAATAGATGTGGCCCTCTTAGAGAAAGTGTGTCACTGTGGAGGCAGGCTTTGATGTCTCTTACATCGCTCAAGCTATGCTCAGTGTGGAGCACAGTCCCTTCCTGCTGCCTATGGATCAAAATGAAGAACTCTCAGCTCCTTCTCCAGCTGCCTGCATGCCGACACGCTTCCCGCCGTGTTGATAATGGACAAAACCTCTGAAATTGTAAGCCATCCCCAACGACATGTTGTCCTTTATAATAGATGCCTTGGTCATGGTGCCTCTTTACAGCAATAGAAACCCAAATCCACTAATAAGAAAAATGAAGATTTAGGGACTTAGTTACACACTTACACTTGATCACATAGTTGGTAACCCAGACATCAGCACCTAGTCCATCTCATCCCACAGTTAGTCTCCTAGAAGTTCTGCTTAGAATTTTCCAAGAATACTTGGTAAAAGATAGACCTATGGTCCCTTTGAAGTCTGGCTAACTTGGTACCCATGAAAAGAAATACATTTTCAAACAATCCCCAACATTCTTCTTTGCCACATAAATGTTTCAGACTCTCTGAACTGTTAGACTCACATTTCACAATTGTTCTGTTTTGCTGTTAGCAACCACAGGTTATGGCTCACTGATAACAAGCATTTAATAAGCTGAAATTGAGGTCTACCATGAGGAAAATGTATTTTGACTACCAAGAGTCAAAAGGGCATTTGACTCTTCAGAGAAAGGGCCTGTACATATTGAAGTGTGATTGGTATTTTCATATAAAAGTTGGGAAGTCACCATTCCACATGATGAGAAACTCACTCATTATTCCCCACTGTAGTGAAGTACAAAATTGACCTTTCTTACCTGGAGATCTTTTAGGAGAATGATAACAGAATGTCTCAAAACATAATTTTTTTAAATGATATCACCTGCAGAATGAGATTTTAAGTGCAAAAAGGCTCTCTTTCTTGAGACATCCTGTTCTAGTCAATGAAAAGTTGACTTAAAACCAACTTCTACCATCTTGTTACAGTGCTGGCCCCGTTATCTGTAACCTCATGAGTTTTTAAAATGCTTACAATGAATCCTTTTCCAAAATAACCATGTCCTACAGGGACATGAATTACGTGTGCAAACAAATTCATAGCAAACCAACAGCACTTGGCTCAAATAGCAGAAATTGCTGGGTGGTGGTGGCGCACGCCTTTAATCCCAGCACTCAGGAGGCAGAGGCAACCTTATCTCTGAGATTTAGGTCAGCCAAGTCTACAGCGTGAGTTCCAGGACAGCCAGGGCTCCACAGAGAAACCCTGTCTTGGACAAAAAATAGTGGAAGTAGTTGCCATGAAAGGTAACATTGGCTGTTTCTTTCTTAGTATATGTGGAAGAAAACAGAAGGCCAAGGATGGTAGTGTTCATGCTAGGAAGGAGGGGCCGTACCACTCTCTTCTTGGACCTTCTTCACAGTGGACAATAGGAAGCACTAAGCCCATTTCAAGGTAATGGTAGATTTTTTTTTTCTAAATTAACAATTCTAGAAACATCAAACAAACTAAATTCAAAAAAAACTTCCAGCTTTACTTCTTTAATCAGGACCTCTCTGGGTAAGTTTTGAGAAGGGTGAGGCTGGGAAATGCATACGCTCCATTCCAACACCATTTCTCTGCCCTCTTAGGACAGAGCTATAAGAGAGTAAGAAGATGTAAAGCGTGATCCACTTGCAGGATGATTGCCTTCAAGAATGAGGCAGCTTGTGTTCAAGTTTCTAACTCAGTAATAACATAGGTTTCCCTGGGCCACTCTTTTAGGAAAAATAACAACCTGGTCATTGGGTAACCAAATAATAAATAAACCTCAATATGCTCCTGCCTGGAGATGGGCTTCCTGTAAGTTTCCACTTCTTGCCTGTGTGCAGGAAAATCACGCTAATAAACTCTAATATTGTCTTTCCAAACCCAAAGTGTGATTACACTTGAAAGTGAGATTATTTGATTTTTTTTCAATTCATACCTCATAGGCTACAAGACTAATACGACTCAGTCAAGTATTCCGGGAGTTTACACCTTACTAAATACTTTGAACACCCACGTTTATCCAAAGCCCCCCTAACAATGAATTTGAATTTTCACACCACTTTCACAGAACTCTCAAGAACTGTGTGGATACTTCCTGTGATTTTTTTTTTAATCCTCCCTGGGTCATAAGCCATGCATGGTCCTCTCTTCTTTTCCATGTTGTTTTTTTCTTGTGGTGAGCTCAGAAGCTGCCTACAGGAAACTCTCAACTATTGTTCTGAGCTGGCCATGATTCCCTACTCTTGTGCTATATATAGTCACTAGCAATGACTTTGTTGACTCCCACCTAAGTAAAAGTCTTTAGTCTGTCATTGCTATTCCTGAAGAACAATGACTTCAGACCTTGACAGAGAAGCCATAGAGCTATCTGAGCCCAAACAATCCCAAAATTGGGGGCAAAGTTCTTGAAAGGACAAGGTTTCTGGGAACATCCTAGAGACAAATCTGGAGCAGCTGACAGCACACAGATGCAATTCTTGGAGTGTTGAGACAGCCATGAACCAGAAACCACCCCCCCTCAAAATACTTTCCACTTACAATATAGAAAATACCATAAATCACAGTCTAAGAGGAGACACTTGTATTCTTGGAAATATCTCATTTAAACTCTTGGTAGGTTCAAATTACAAATAGATCAAAGATTAAATTTAGAATATGAGCATAAATGTATGTAAACCGAAAAAAAATAAAGGGTTTTCTGAATGAAAAACAGTGTAAATAGTGAAAAACAAGATGGTATGGCAATCACACTCACGACCTCAGAACAGCTGTGGTCACCTGCCAGCGGCCAAGCATGGATGCGGGTGGACCTCGTAAGGCGCCACTCCTAGCATAGAAGCTATCAATTGCAGTTAATGGTGGCTGGCAGAAGGATAGTCAATTTTCTTCGAGAAAGTTTCCCAAGCTCTAGTAGGTGATCACATACCTCCACACATATGGGGAACAATAATTAGATACAGTGAAATGTTTTTAAAAAGAAAATGCAGTTTGCAAGAGGAAGTTTTGGTGTATGGTTAAGAGGAAACAGCATGGGAGAAATGGTGGGGTGGATGTGATAATAATACATGCTATATGTGTATAAGAAATCTTAAATCATAAAATTTTATTTCAAATTTTGAAATATTAATGTTTATAATATTAAAATGAAAAAATTCTGAAGATACTTTGCTAATTCAAGTTGGTATATATATGTATATAAATTATATATACATATATATAATTTAGGAACTTCTAAGGCTTCATTGACAAATGACCAAAGATAATGAGTAGGAGATTTTTAAAGAACAAAAAATGAATAGTGAAATGGTTAGATCTGGAAAATATCATCCTAAGTGAGCTAACCCAATCACAAAAGAATACACATGAAATGCAATCACTGATAAGTGGATATTAATGAGCCCAGAAGCCCTAAATGCTCAAGGCACAATTAGCAAGTCAAATGACTCCCAAGAAGAAGAAAGGAGAGGACCCTGGGCCTGTAAAGATTGCATCCAGTATTGTAGACCCAGAACAGAGAAATCGTGGGGGGGGGGATGATTGGGGAATAGCTGGCCGGGAGAGGAATTATGGGACATATGGTGGGGGGGAACTGGGAAAGGGGAAAGCCTTTGGAATGTAAACATAGAATATACAAAATAAAAATTAAATAAAAAAAAAGAAAAAAAGAAAAGGACAAAAAAAGAAAAAGAAAATGAATAGTGAAAATCTGGGGAAGATATTTAAGCATATCAAAAAAGAAAAAATAGAAAGTAATTAAAATATAATGTTTATTTTAACTTTCAAAAGAATCAATAAAGATAATACTAACTCTTTTCAAAAGCTCAAAGTCATGGGCACTCTCTTTTAATTGCTAGTAAAAGTGGCAATTGAGCCGGGCGGTGTGGAGCACGCCTGTAATCCCAGCACTCTGTGAGGCAGAGGCAGGTGGATTTCTGAGTTCGAGGCCAGCCTGGTCTACAGAGTGAGTTCCAGGACAGCCAGGACTACACAGAGAAACCCTGTCTAGAAAACAAAAACAAAAACAAAATAAGTGGGAATTGAAAAAAATTAGTATTATATTTTATAAGTGGGTATTTCCACAAATTCTATGAATTTGTCATAAGGAATATATGAAGTACAAGACCAATGTTTGTAAATAAAATGTTTCATACAATGTTATTTAAAGTAAAAATGAGGTTATAAATTGAGATTATTAAGATGATTAAATTCTGATACATTTAAATAATAGAAAATTGTATAACTGATTGCAGAGTTCACTCACCGGATTTAGTTCATTGGCATTCTGAAGAAGAAAGTACTGACTGGCCATCTGGAAGCCCGCCAGCTAAAAATGCTCTATGTGCTTGGGCTTTACCCACACAGATATTCTATGCTGATACTGGGATGTGGGTGAGAGCCTTTGGGTATATGTTATTATGGGCTCTCTTTCATGCTGGCGTCATACTAGCTATGAAGTTGGGGAGGATTGCATGCCTTTGAGTCTGGATCCCAGCAGGAACCCTACACATCCAAACTGAAATTACTAGTTGTCAGTTATACATACACAATAGCCGTGAGAATTAAGTGCTGTCCACACATCTCCACAGGAAAGAGTATCCTAGAAACTCACACTTGGCCTCACTTAGACTCCAGTGTCTGCACTTTCCCCCACTTTGGTGAGTTTAGTCTGTATCCTGTTGCATTTTTAAACTGTAACCACAACCATAATATATGTCATATGTCTTAAATAATGTTATATATTACTCATAGAGAAAAGATTAAAACTGTTTATTTAATAAACTCTATATTTTATTTTTAAAGGTATTATATTTTAATTATTGGGGGGGCGGGGAGTTCTTGTGAGTGCAAGTGCCAGAAGAGGCCCGAAGAGGACACCTGGTGCCCAGAAGTTGAACTTACAAGCAGATGTAAGCTACTCAGTGTGGGTGCTAGGAGCTGAACTCAGGTCCTCTACAAGAGTGGTATGCTCTCTTCATGGTCAAGCCACGTCCCCAGACCCCTTTTAAAGACCTTTTTTCAAAAGTATCTTCAATCATTTTTTACAGTCCAGTCATTATCCCCCTCCCAGTCTGCCCTCCAACAATTCCTCACCCCATACCTCCTCCCCCATCTTCAAGAGGATGTCCCTACCCCACCCCACCCCCACCCCCACCCCCACCCCCACCCCACACCAGTCCACACCACCAGGCCTCCCCACTCCCTAGGGCCTCAAGTCTCTCCAGGGTTAGGTGCTTCTTCTCTCACTGAGGCTAGGCCAGGCAGTCCTCTGCTGTATATGTGTCACGGGCCTCAGACCAGCTCACGTATGCTGCCTGGCTGGTGCCTCAGTCTCTAAGAGATATTGGGGTTTCAGGTTAGTTGTGACTGCTGCTCTTTCTATGGTATCACTCTTCCCCACAAGTTCTTCTAGCCTTTCCCTAATTCAATCAAAAGGGTGCCTGGCTTCAGTCCATTGCTTGGTTGTAAGTATCTGCATCTGTCTCCTTCAGCCGCTTCCTGGGCCTCTCAGAGGGTAGCCATGCTAGGCTCCTGTCTGTAAGCACACCATAACATCAGTAATAGTGTCAGGCCTTGGAGCCTCCACTTGAGTTGGATCCCAACTGGAACTCGTTTCCCTCAGTCTCTTCTCCATTTTCGTCCCTGCAGTTCTTTTAGACAGGAACAATTCTGAGTCAGAGTTTTTGACTGTGGGATGACAACCCCATCCCTCCACTTGATGCCCTGTCTTTCTTCTGGCAGTGGGCTCTACAAACTCCCTCTCACAAAGGCATTTTATTTATGGTTCCTCCCTTTGAGTCCTGAAAGTCCTGAGAGAACTCCTAGGTCTCTGATATATTCTACAGCATCTCCCCCCCTACATCCCACCTGCTAAAGTTGCCTGTTTCTATTCATTCTGCTGGCCCTCGGGGCTTCACTCCTGTTCCCCACCACCACCAATACCTGATCATGTTCCCCTTTTCCTTTCCCTCTCTCCTTTCCCTCCCAGGTTCCTCCCTCTCTCTGACCCCTATGATTACTTTGTTCTCCCTCCCAAGTAAAATTGAAGCATCCTCATTTGGGCTCTTCAGCTTGCTAACCTATCTTATTTCTGTGGATTGTATACTGGGTATTCTGTATGTTATGGCTAATATACATTTATTAGTGAGTACATACCATGCATGTCCTTTTGGGTCTGAGATGATAGAAATAAAGTTTCTTACATTGTCAGCACATATGTCTCCATTGAAATAAACAAAATGTCTCTTTCCATTTTAGAAAAGCAGTTGTTCCTTCCTGTTATTCTTGCTTTAAAGTTTTACTCATTTCTTGCATGTAAACACCACACAAATGGGCCCAACCTACAAAAAAAATTAATGATGTTCAGCTTATCAATCATTAGGCTACTTCTGTATATCCAATTTTTTGTTTCTAAAAGTAAGGGCTCGGGATGACTAGTGAGCTGAATGTGTTCCAGCCATGTGAATCTATTATAGTTACTAGAGATAGAAGGAAATCTAGAAAAACTTTTATCTAGTTAGCACCTTTAACATCACTGTCGATTCCCTGTGTAAGTAAAATTAAAATAAGATTGAATGGAAAATTTTAAGAGCTCTAATGTCTTGCCGAGTTCTGTTTCTTCTTGTTCTTTATGCCCTATCTCCCTTACCTTCATATTCTTTGTCTACTTAAAATGGACATACCTAACCAAATATTAATTCCCTAAGAGATGAAGGACAGTAAATATGTACACAATACTCCTAGGATAATGACAACAAAAAGTCTTATGAATGGGCATGCTTGAGAAATGGAAAATTATGCCTGGGAACTTGCATTCCATCGCAGGTGACCCCCATTGAGAAAGTCTGAATGTTCTTTCAACTGGACAGGCTCCTTCATTTAACTCAGTCAGCACACCAGGTCAGCAACCCTGTCCTTCGGCCACCCTAAGGATGTAAAAATGAAGCCTCTTCATAGTGTTACATCCTCTTAGGATTTGGAGTGCAGATTAGCTCAGTAGATGAACCTACTATTCAAAAAACTATACATTCAAGTTCTGCAAAAACAAAAGTTTTAGAAACCTCCTAATGATTTCTTCTTCTTAATTATTCTATTAAGAAAAATCTCCAAGATTTTCACAAAGAATTTCTTCTAATAACCTTTTGCCAGTATAAAGTATGATACAAGTTGGCTGAACATCTAGCCCATGGCCAGACTACTTGCCTACTTTATATAGGACTTTGAAAATGATCGCCAGTACTACCAAAAGAATACATTAAAATATTTGAATGTGGTACCTAGAATTAGATATGATATTTTCAATAAACATGACTATATACCCTAGACCTTATTTCTATTAATGAAACCAACCATAATTTTGGCATTTACAAAAGTCAAGAATTAGCCGGGCGTTGGTGGCGCACGCCTTTAATCCCAGCACTTGGGAGGCAGAGGCAGGCGGATTTCTGAGTTCGAGGCCAGCCTGGTCTTCAGAGTGAGCTCCAGGACAGCCAGGACTACACAGAGAAACCCTGTCTCGAAAAACCAAAAAAAAAAAAAAAGTCAAGAATTATTCATTCAGCAAGTATTTATCAAGTACCCAGTACATTCAAAGTTGTAGGCTAGGCCTTAGGTATGCACTGCTCCCACCCTGTCTTCCTAAAACTACATTATACCATTAGTCCAGGAGAAGACTATATAAGTTAAAACTGTGGATTCTGTCCATTTGTACTTCTTCAAGTGGATCACTAATTTGCCTGCTTACAGGTAGAGAAACTTACTTCAAACCCTGGTAAAGTTTAATATGACTTTAAGTCCAAAATTTAGATGTTGACAATCTGTAATGCAGCCTGAATCCTTGTTGATGTCTCTGAGTCTTGGTGACACTGGAGGTTATATTGATATAAGCAGCCTATTCTGCTACTTGAAGCCATGTTGATGGCCAAGTATGTGTTGACATTAAGGGCAATGCATTAGCCTGTGGTCCTACTGTCTTCTTTGTCCCTGGGTTGCTGTAGGTCTCCTGGGAAACCTATGGCCCTGGCAACAGCTGATCTCCTGGGAGGCCTTCAGACTGTGGGGTCTTCAAAGGGGCATACACAGAGATGATATGCCTCTGCAGAAGTCAAAGGCCAGAAGACAGGTGGAGATCAAGTGAAACGGAGGGGCCCCACATCCACTGGACTCCTTCAAGGGCCCCAGCTACTGTGGTTATTTGAGAGAATCCATTACTTCTTGCCCTGGGTGCAGTAGATCTGCTAGGAGGCCTTCAGATTTCAGAGGAGCAGACATGCTGGAAAGTTTATGGAAGGTCTTAAGCTAAGAAAGTAAACAGCAGCTTCAGGAAGACCCTGAAACTGACCAAATCTGCTAGGTCTTCCCTCACCATATTTGTATAAGCAGTAAGGACTAGGGAAAGAGACTCTCTGACTAGCTGCAGAAAGCAGATACAAGCTGAGTTTCTTGAAAGAGGATCAGATTAACTGAGTTACCTGCAAAGGTCACAGTCCAACCTATTGAACTGCCTATAAACTGTTCAGTGAGCTCCAAGTTTCCAGCTTTCATGAGCTCACATCACCCATGCTGTAGTGGGCTTTTGGTGATCAACCTGACTTTCAATCATTTCTCCTTCTATAAGTAACTCCTCACCCATATTCCTAAAACTTCCCCCAATAAAGCTCTTTGGTTTTAACACTTTTTTTAAATACAAAAATTAACACTCCTTTTTGAATGTGATATATCCTACTTAATTAATGCAATTTCATCTTCTTAAAGGGTCCCACCAAAATTAGTGAGATATACTTAACAACAAATGTCCAAAGGTAACATTCCACCTTCATTTTTTGTTGTTGTTTTGTTTTTTTAATATTTCTATTACATTTATTTATTTTGTTGGGGGAATACAGATACTACAGCACACATTGAGAGGTTAGAGGGAAAGTTGTATCAGTTGGCATTCCCATGCTGCTATGTGGGTCCATGGATCAAACTCAGGTCCTTGGGTGTGATGAGAACTTTTACACACTGAGCCATCTTGCTAGCCATTTTGCAGATAAGGGCTCATGAATTTATAACAGTTGAAATTGTTTATAAAAACCTGTAGAAGATCAGTCTAGTCAGTATTTCACATAGATTTCAGAAGTGCTCAAGGGGCTCCATCCCTAGCTAGCTGACAATCTATTGGCAGTTGATGATCATTCGCTGAGGAAGCATCAGTTTCTTTAGGTGTATGACTGCTGATATGTTGCCCAGTCTCCCTTTGATGGCCTTGTATGCCAATACGGCCATGCTTAACTGGACTCAGAGGGAGATAAGTACATACATAAACAAACAAACAAATAAATAACATGAAGTTAGGAGGGAATTCAATTTCACCTTTGTACTCACAAAATTTCCAGACCAATACCTTGAATACCATGGTCATAACCAGGTAGGATCGTTCACAACTGTCATTCAACTTACATTTTGTGAATTCACTCACAAATTGTACAAAGATCACTAAGTATACCAAGTGATTTTCTCAAGTACTGTTGTGATTTGAATGTGTTTGGCCCTAGGCATGGCACTATTAGAAGGTGTGGCCTAGATAGAGGAAGAGTGTCATTGTTGGGGTGGGTAAAGAGAGCTTCCTTCCAGCTGCCTAAGTATGCTAATCTTCTCCTGACAGCCTTCAGATCAAGATGCAGAACTCCCAGCACTTTCTCCAGCACGGTGTCTGCCTGGATGCTACCATGCTTTCTAACATGATGATAATAGACTGAACCTCTGAACCTGTAAGCCAGCCCCAATTAAATACTTTCCTTTATAAGAGTTGCCTTGCCCATAATGCCTCTTCTCAGCAATGGAAACCCTGAGTAAGACAACCGTACTGCACCAGCTCTGTTGATTTACCATATTAACAACCCCATTGGGGAAAAAAAAGATATAAAATGCATGAAGTCTGATTCTCAATGAATTTACATTGAAACCTTGTGATGTCACAGTTCTTGAAAATTCCTCTCAGGACTTACAACTTATTACCCCCAGCCACAAGTTTCCTCAAGATTAAGCCAACATTTTTAGATCTTGTGTGTCAATGTTCCTTCTCTCTGTCTTTAAGGAGTATAACAACTGATTCTAGAGATCATCACTTTTCATCTAGCATCCTTTCCCCGCTGTCAAACTAGTAAAAATTATTTTTTTCTTTAGAAACATCAACCCATTAATGACAGATGAAAACACAGGCTTGTGGTGAGAGCAGAAAAACTGCTCGGAGGATACCCTCATGGCACATAGCACTGGAGCTTTCAACTTTCCTTAAGTTCTTCAAATTTACATGGAAAACAGGTTCTAGAACGATTGCATACATGATAAACCTTTCCCTGGCTTTGGCCAAAATGGAGCATTTCTCCTTGCCTTGGGAACACATATGAATCTCATTTTAGTAGCTGATCAAGCTGCAGGTCCTGCTTCAGTGTTAGGGCCCAAAAGGTCATTTCAGGCAAGCAATACTCATGCTCTGACTAATGGGCCACATTTTATGTGGTAGGACTTTGGAATGTCCTCCCAATAGTCACAGGACTTTCCAGAGAATAGTTACACTCCATAAAGGTTGATTTCCAGTTGTTTTCTTGTTGGTGGTGATGATGTTGTTTTTACAGTTTTATGTCATTATCACTATATTAATCACAAACTTGTACTTTTACCAAAGATGTCTACATCTTAATTCCTAGAGCCTATGTTCTTTTACATGACAAAAGGGATTTAACCTTAAAGATAAAGGAAAAGTTACTAAAAATCGAACTACCAGAATATCTAGCTATAATTCTCCCAGATATACACCTGCCAAAAAATATAAGCACATCACAAATACCCATCTACATATCTTGTTCACTAATCATAATAACCAATATTTGAAACCAACCTGAATACCATCAATAGATAAAAGAAAATGCTGTGTTGTATACAGTGGAATTTTATCCCAGGGAAAGAAGAGATTGTATCACATGCAGCTTGACCTGGAGATGGTCACAACACACACAAAAGGCCTGACTCAGAATGACAAATATCACATTTTCTCACATGCAAAGAGCATAAACTTTTTAAAAATTACATAAATAAGACATGAAATAAAAAGGAGACCTAATGCTATAAGATCAAGAACTGACAAATGGGACCTCATAAAATTAAAAAGTGTCTGTAAGGCAAAGCACACTGTCAATAGGACAAAACGGCAACCAACAATTTGGGAAAAGATCTTTCCTAACCCTGCATCTGACAGAGGGCTAATATCGAATATATGCAAAAAACTCAAGAAGTTAGACTCCAAAGAACCAAATAACCCTATTTATTAAAATGGGATACAGAGCTAAACAAAGAATTCTAAACTGAGGAATACCGAATGGCTGAAAAGCATCTAAAGAAATGTTCATCATCATTAGTCATCAGGGAAATACAAATCAAAACAACCCTAAGATTTCACTTTACACCAGTCAAAATGGCTAATATCAAAAACTCAGGAGATAGCAGGTGCTAGTGAGGATGTGGAGAAAGGGGAATACCTCTCCACTGCTGGTACGATTGCAAGCTAATACAACTACTCTGGAAATCAGTTTGGTGGTTTCTCAGAAAATTGGGCATAATACTACCAGAGGACCCAGCTATACCACTACTGGGCATATACCCAGAAGATGCTCCTACATGTAATGAAGACACATGCTCTGCTATGTTCATAGCAGCCTTATTTATAATAGCCAGAAGCTGCCAAGAACCAGATGCCCCTCAATAGAGGAATAGATACAGAAAATGTGGTATATTTACACAATGGAATACTATTCAGCTATTGTCTTAGTTAGGGTTTTACTGTTGTGAACAGACACCATGACCAATGCAAGTTTTATAAAAGATAACATTTAATTGGGGCTGGCTTACAGGCTCAGAGGTTCAGTCCATTGTCATCAAGGCAGGAACATGGCAGCATCCAGGCAGATATGGTGCAGCCTCCTGCTGAGAGTTCTATATCTTCATCTGAAGGCTGCTAGTGGAAGACTGACTTCCAGGCAACTAGGGTGAGGATCTTAAACCCATACCCACAGTGACACACCTACTCCAACAAAGCCATACTTCCTAAAGGGTCACATCCTGGGCCAATCATATACAAACCATCACAGGTATTAAGAACAACTAATTCATGAAATTCTTAGGCAAATGGATGGAACTAGAAAATATCATCCTGAGTGATGTAACCTATTCACAAAAGAACACACATGGCATGCACTCACTGATAAGTGGGTATTAACCCAGAAGCTTGGAATACCCAAGAAAAAATTCATAGACCAAACAAAGCTCAAGCAGATGATGGCCTTGTTGGTCATCAAAGGGAGGAGAGGCCCTTGGTCCTGAGAAGGCTGGGTGGTCCAGTGTAGGGAAATGCCAGCACAGGGTAGAGGGAGTGGGTGGGTTGGTGAGTGGGGGGGAGATGGGATAGGGTGTTTTTGGAGGGCAAATCAGGAAAGGGGATAACATTTGAAATGTAAATAAAGAAAATATTTAATAAGAAAGAAAGGAAGAAAGAAAGAAAGAAAGAAAGAAAGAAAGAAAGAAAGAGGAAGGAAGGAAGGAAGGAAGGAAGGAAGGAAGAAACAAAGAAAGAAACAAAGAAAGAAACAAAGAAAGAAACAAAGAAAGAAACAAAGAAAGGAGAGTTATAAAGGTAGAGGTAGCTGGGCAGTGGTGGTGCATGCCTTTAATCCCAGCACTTGGGAGGCAGAGGCAGGTGGATTTTTGAGTTCAAGGCCAGCCTGGTCTACAGAGTGAGTTCCAGGATAGCCAGGGCTATACGGAGAAACCCTGTCTCATAAAAACAAACAAAAACAAACAAACAAATAAAGGTAGAGGTAAAAGTCAACGTGAAGAAGAAACAGAGAGAGAAAACTGGGGGAGAAAACACTGCATGTTATGCTCATACCCAAGATTCATAAGACTCAAAAATAAGTTGATGAGACTAAATGGGAAGTAAGTGGGGAGTAAGGAAGGAAAATACGGGAGGATGAACAAGGAGCAATAGTATACACATATAAAAACACCTTAACTAATCATTTTATACACCATAAGTAAAAGAAAATAAAGGTTCTGTTAAAATGGGGAAATTAAGGCCTGAGAGGTGGCTAAGTGATTAAACACACTTGCTATGTATGGTGGTTTGAATAGGACTCACCCCATAGACCAATATCTTTGAATACTTGGTCTTTAGAAGTGTGGCCTTATTGGTGGATGTGTGGTCTGATTGGAGGAAGTGTGTCACTGGCAGGTGGGCTCTGGGGTTTCAAATGCTCAACCCAGGCCTAGTGTCTTTTTCTCTCTCTGCTTGCTGCCTACAGATCCAGATGTAGACCTCTAAGCTCCTTCTCCACTGCCATGTCTGCATGCTTGACACTGTGCTTCCCAGCATGATGACAATGGACTTTGAAAATGTAAGCAAGCCCCCAATTAAATGCTTTCATTTGAAAGAGTTGCCATGGTCACAGTGTCTCCTCACAGCAATAGAATACTGTACAATCACGAGGCCCTGAGGTCACTGAAGCTCTCTGGATGCCATGTTCAAGAAGAGACCTTTTGAATTACAGACAAACATACAAACACACATACACACAGAAAGGGAGGAGGGAAGGAGAGGGAGAGTTAAGAAAGAACTAAAATATGGCTCAGTAGATAAGGAGTTTCTCAGTCAAGAGCAAGACTGGGGCTCAGATCTCAAACTCTCAAGTAATTTCTGGCCCCCAGTGTAACAGCCTGCCTATAATCTCGGTCTTATGAGAAAGTCTCTGGAGCGCTCTGGCTAACTTGACTAATCTAACTCGCAAGTAGGGAGTTCAAATGAAAGACTCTGACTCAACATATAAAGTGGAGAGCAATAGAGGAAACTATGGAGCATCAACCACTGATCTCAACATGCATACATGTTATAATACATACATACATACATACATACATACATATACACACACATGCACAACACACACACACACACACACACACACACACACACACACACGTAAAAAACAAAACCAGGGATATTATCTTCAAGCACCCATGTAGATCCAATACAATCATGGGGTTCCTGAAAACTGGAGGAGGGAGTCATTATAGAGAAAAGTAGCTCCCGAAGAATAATCAGACAGGTATACTTCTGCTTCCCTGAAGATGGCGAGGAATATGGAAACCCCATGTGGAAAATGGACAACTTCCCAAAGCTCAAAATGGCACACAAACTTAATCAGGATCTTCCAAAAGACATACTGCCTGGCTAACATCTTGTTTTTTAACACAGTGGGGCTTATATCAAACTTCCAACCCTGAGATCTGTAGAATAATATGTATGTTTCAAATAAATTCATGGAACCTGTCACAGCGGCAATAGAGCTAATTCATTCTTATGTTTTCACAGACTAAGAGCCAACTCCAATGTTTTTTATGATATCATGGATTTCTTTTTAGAATAATATTTGATGAAGATTTTTGCCCGTCTTTGGGTTGTTCCTTATTTTGAAACTATGAAACTCTGCTGGTAATGTAAGAGGTCTTGTTTCATATAGAGGTCAGTGAACCAAGCATAAAACTACAGAGTGTGTTTTATTGTGCTAAATCATCATCTGGATTTTTTTTTAATACTCAAAGTCATTTTGTTAGGTTTCAAACAACATTTATTACTAATTACCTACAGTCTGATTTTAAGTGTGATTTTTTTTTGTTTTAGAATACAATAATGCATTACTGTTACCAACTAGAAAATAATTGAAAACTCATAAAATGATTTAGAGATTAGAATGGTTCTCCTTTTTTATTTTTAGGGACTGTTGCCAAATTTATCACCAAATAATTTTAAATCCCAGCATATTAACTTTTTCATAAATGTTAAATTAAATGGAATTTGGGTTGGAAGAAACCTATATACATGCCAGGATGAAAAACATCTAGCGTTAGGTCTCTTCCATGCACAATCTTTAACCTATTAGTAATGGAGAGAATGAATGTTAAGAAAATAAAAACATTCTGGGGCTTTGTTTCTCTAAACAACTGAAGCTTCATTGTACAAGGGTCCAACAAAGGACATGGACTTTCCTTACAAGACTTAAGGAGAAAACATTATATCAAGTAGTAAAATTACTAAAGAATATATTCATCTCTGTGAATGAGCTTTGGTCTATTCAGATGCAGTGGAATTTTATTTGTTTTATGCATTATTCAACAACCTATTAAAGACAAAGTAGCTTCTAAGTTCCAGCAAACCTAGTTCTTGATATTGCATGTGTGAAAACTGGGACCTAAAAGTGGAGGCTTGGAGAAAGAGGACTCATCATGAGAAAGGCATCTGAAGCCTTCAAGAGAAAGAAAAGCAAGGCAAAGATTCAATATGACAATGAAATACAGACGTTAGAGGAGTGTGGTGACCTTATCAAGCAGGGCTTGAGGCCTCAAACAATGGGAACCAGCAATAGTTTTATTTGGTAAGATGTTAAAGAGCTGTTCACAATTCTTTGAGCCTTAGCACTCACGAAAATGAAAACAAGAAATCAAAGCCGCACCCTAAACCAGTTCAGACAAGTCACCAATGGGTCTTCTGCTGCAAGGCCAACGTCCAGTCGCTGAGCCATTTCCTCTTGAGAACTTTAACTCATCCATAGCATGGCCACAATACCTACTGAGAGTAAATATTGCATAAGTAGTTGTCAGTCTGTACTGTTTTTGGAAGAAAGACAAGGAAATGCACAGTACATGCTGGATACACACTCAGTACAGTATGGATACTATTTTTTTTCATTTTCTAGATATTTTGAATTTGCAAATGTGGGACAGAGAAATATAGAGGTCCAATCATAAATATGTATAGAATTTCAGGAATATCCTAAGGGATTCCAGATGTTAGCCATCACTTGAGACACTTATTAAAAAGGCAATAATCCATTGCAGCCCACCTGAATTTAATCAAAGGAAGTTAAAGTCCATTTTAAGTAACCTCACATCTCTTAGGATCAGAAAAGAGGATGGATCCTGCTTCTCCACTACTTTTTAAGTCACGTTGAGTTCAATGACATGAGCTGAATTGGGAATTCCAGAATCATGAATTCAATTCTGGAATTGTCACCAACGTGCCAACCATAGAATCAACACTGAACGAAAACCCCAAGGAATCATAGTGGCAATTATGAACTTCCTGACAATGAGTATGACTAAGTTTTGTCTTCAGGATACAGAAATTCAAATTTTGTTAAACACCTTTCGGTTATTAATTAACAACAACATTATTCATTAGTCATAAGAATATCTTAAACACTTAACCTTGGTGCAATGACATTCCCTATTCAACAATATCTAAGAATATCAAACCAGAACTGAACTTTTACTATATCTGTAACACTGACGGTTGCTCCCTAAATTATCTTATTCTATTGTAGGTCGGTGTACACTACAAATGGGGGCATTAATAGCACTATAGTAACAGACTTGCTGAGGATCACAGAGTTAGCAGAGTTAAGACTCCACCTCACTTACCACTGGGCTTGCAGTTCTAGCCTAGTCCAACTCCCAAGGACTGATTGAAAAGTGCTGAAGAACCTTCGAAACTTCTCAGTCTAGAAACTTCTCGTTTGCTTTGTTCATTTGTTCCCCTAAAATTTAAAATTATTTCTATCCCCTAGGTCTGGTGTCACTTGAGAGACTGATGCGGAAGGATTATGAGTTCAAGATCTGTGTGAACTACATCAAGGGTTAAAGCCAGTCTGAGTAACTTACAGAGACTTTGTCTCAAAATATAAAATAGGGTATGTCTGGCAGTGGTGGCACATGCCTTTAATCCCAGCATTTGGGAGGCAGAGGCAGGAGGATTTCTTAGTTCGAGGTCAGCCTGGTCTACAGAGTGAGTTCCAGGACAGCAGGGCTACACAGAGAAACCCTGTCTCAAAAAAAATAGGGTAAGCATTATAACTCCAGGGTACATTGCTCGTTTAGTAGCACATAAGCCTGGAAACATAATAAATAAATATTATTTATTTATTATAAATAATCATTATTAATAATAAAATAAATATTAATTAATTAATCAGCTAATTAATCAAATATAATTATACCCATGCTGACAAAATCTGATATTGCAAATTGAAAGTATATATTTACTTGGGGATTCCTCTGAAGTAGTCAAACCTTGAGCAACATTCTTTGTAGAACCGTTTTCCTTATGGCTAGTTTGACTTAAAGTAAGTTTTAAAATCCATGGGCCCCTATGAAATTTTTAACAAAGACTTAGCCAAATGAGGAGAAAGTCTGCATATTTATTGATTGGTCAGTTGGTTCACAGTATCTGGATGCCACCTCTGGGTGATCAAGTGGAGGATCCATTCGTTTTTAATTTTATTGTGAGATGTGCTAATTATATAGCTCCTACTGTGAGGATGGGTTATTCTCACAAAGGCCTGGCTCATTAACAACCATCTGTATTGAGACAACACGCATCTTCTCCCTCTGCTCTTCTCTAATAGAACTAACTCACCTAGTTGTTGGATATCTTTACTGATGATGTTGATTTATTTACTCCTCATATTGCTCTCGGTTTTTAGCTTACTAGCCACCATGTTGATTAGTATTTGTCAGCATGACACAATCCACAGTCACCTGGGAAAAGAAACCTCAGTTAAGGAATTTTATCTATCATATAGGTCTGTAGGTGTATTTGTGAGGCATTTTCTTGAGTGTTAATTTACCTGTGAGGGTTGAGTCCACTCTGAGCAGTACCACCTTTTGGGAAATGGGCCTGAGCTATACTAAAAAAAAAAAAAAAGTAGCTGAGGAAGCCAGCACAGAGTCTTACACTATAATCTCTGCTTCACTTTCTGTTTCTAGCTTCCTGCCTTAGCTTCCCATGATAGCAGACTATAACTATAGGCTAAAATACCGCATCATTAGTCATTAGGGAAATGCAAATCAAAACAACCCTGAGATTTCACCTCACACCAGTCAGAATGGCTAAGATTAAAAACTCAGGAGACAGCAGGTGTTGGCAAGGATGTGGAGAAAAAGGAACTCTCCTCCACTGCTGGTGGGAACGCAAGTTGGTACAACCACTCTGGAAATCAGTCTGGCGGTTCCTCAGAAAACTGGACACGACACTTCCAGAGGACCCTGCTATACCACTCCTGGGCATATATCCAGAGAATTCTCCTGCATGCGATAAGGACACATGCTCTACTATGTTCATAGCAGCTTTATTTATAATAACCAGAAGCTGGAAAGAACCCAGATGTCCCTAAGTGGAGGAATGGATACAGAAAATGTGGTATATTTACACAATGGAATACTACTCAGCAATTAAAAACAATGAATTCATGAAATTCTTAGGCGAATGGTTGGATCTGGAAAATATCATGCTAAGTGAGGTAACCCAGTCACAAAAGAACACACATGGAATGCAGTCACTGATAAGTGGATATTAGCCCAGAAGTTCTGAATACCCAAGACACAATTCACATATCAAATGATTCCCAAGAAGAAGGAAGGAGGGGGACCCTGGTCCTGGAAAGGCTTGATGCAGTATTATAGGGGAATACCAAGACAGAGAAAAGGGAGGGGGTTGATTGGAGAACAGGCAGAGGGAAGAGGGCTTATGGGACTTATGAGGATGGGGGAACCTAGAAAGGGAAAATCATTTGAAATATAAACAAAGAATACAGAAAATTTTTAAAAAAGGAAAAAAATATATATAGGCTGAAATAAATCCTCTCCTCCCCAAGTTGGATTTGATTGTGATGTTTATCACAACAGCAAAAGACAAAGCAGAGCAACTTTTTATCTCTCAGATTGCCAAATTTCTTTTCAATGACTAAGGATATCCGCACATGCTGTTTACCTATGCTGGATGTGTGATCAATAATTAATGGTATTAAATTATTATTCAGAATTTTGTAGTATGAATGTGAATGATGATGGAAATAGGATGGAAATGATCTTGCTGTCATCGTACAGCTCTACCAAGGACAAATAAGAGGTTCATGAGGCAGTAATCATAATCCCACACAGCTTAAGACTAACCCAAGAGTGCCGGGCGTGGTGGCGCACGCCTGTAATCCCAGAACTTGGGAGGCAGAGGCAGGCGGATTTCTGAGTTCGAGGCCAGCCTGGTCTACAGAGTGAGTTCCAGGACAGCCAGGGCTACACAGAGAAACCCTGTCTCGAAAAACCAAAAAAAAAAAAAAAAAAAAAAGACTAACCCAAGAGAGAATATGAAGAGCCTGTAGATATCGTACAACAAAAGTCTCAAAAATCCTTAAATACTGTTCAGTATATGAAAAGCTTAAAAAGGGCAGGAGTAGACACTCTGGTACCAGTGGTGGGTATAGAGATTGTCAGATGAGTGGTGCCTGCATGCACTTTTTGCATGAATTTCAAGACATGAATATTTTTTACCTTATTAGCTATTTTATCATCCCTAGTAATAAATTCTTTCAAGAAGTGATAAATCCTCTGCTGCTACATCTACTTTGACCCTGGTGAATGGAAGGACATGATTTTCTTTAGTTCTCTACTTCTCTTGCTCTTGTTCTTGATGTGTTACACTCAATTCAGTAACTGGTCAACATCTCAACAGATGCCTGTATGATGCTATCTCAAGAATGAATTAGTAGTTAAACAAATAATTGGACAAATACAGAAACATAATCTATTATTTGCTGAGTAATATTGCCTGTAGTGAGATAGATACATATACCAACAGACATCTGTTTCAATCTAACATACTAGTTATATTCAGTAATTTCACCTATTCTTGCATAGATAGTAACCATAATCAAAGCACCCTCTGGTAAATTATACAAGAATCATTGGAGAAGCTGGGCGGTGGTGGTGCACACCTGTAATCCCAGCACTCTGGGAGGCAGAGGCAGGCAGATTTCTGAGTTCAAGGCCAGCCTTGTCTACAGAATTGAGTTCCAGGACAGCCAGAGCTATACAGAGAAACCCTGTCTCAAAAAAACCAAATCCAAAAAAAAAAAAGAATCATTGAAGAAAATATAATATCTACTAGAGGCTAGTTAGATTAAGAGAAGAGGTGTATGCCAGGTGTGGTGGCGCACACCTGTAATCCCAACACTTGGGAGGCAGAGGCAGGCGGATTTCTGAGTTTGAGACCAGCCTGGTCTACAGAGTGAGTTCCAGGACAACCAGGACCAAACAGAGAAACCCTGTCTCGAAAAACCAAAGAAAGAGAGAGAGAGAGAGAGAGAGAGAGAGAGAGAGAGAGAGAGAGAGAGATATTTCAGGTGCAGAATTAGCAAAGCCAAAAGACTTTTGTTTCTTATCGCTATAGAAACAATACTTTTAACATGAAATAATGAATTCTGTTACTTTCTATCATTACATGTTGTTTCTTTTCAAGGAAACAATATTGTTCTTATTATCAGAAATTTATTGTTGGTCTCTTTCAAAGCATGATTTAATATTTAATACTTTTTATTTACTAACAATCCTATCAAGCAAGTACCATCTCTAATTTAATAATGAACATAACAAGTAAAATATGACAGAAGTCACCTAACAGAAGGTTGGAAGAGAAATATTTTGACCCTATTAATAGGGTTAATATATTAACCCTATTAAAAGAAGGGTTAGTGAGATACTGGGTATACGTCAAACTGTGACATGTATTTTGTATTATATGTTATGTTATGTTATGTTTTGTTATGTTATGTTATATTACATTATATTACATTATATTATATATGTATATATAATGTATTAGATATGTATTACATATACATATATATTCTAAAGATAGATGAAGCATATCAAGGAAGAAGCAGAAGTAGTTCATGCAGGAATTTCTTTAATCTTTGGTACCAGCCAAGTTTCTCATCCCTGAGAGATAGTTTATGCAGAGAAACTGTCCTAAATTCTTCCAGCAATGCCCCTCCTAGTAGATCCAAGTAATACATCTTGTCCTCATACGTGAGAACGTGTTTAGTAAAACCAGATGGCCAACTATTTTCCTGTCCTGAGGCTCTAGAAACTGGGAAGAATAGATTCTTTGTCAAAAAAAATTTTTTTTATCTAATAACATGAGCAAACTCTTGAACACTCTGGTTCACCTATAATTAGATTACTTCATTTATTCTCCACCCAACTCCTATTAAGACACATTTTTATCTGCAAAATATTATTCTGACACACGTCGTTCTCAAATATCCTCCACGCTCCCTAACCTTTGTGAAAATCCACTCAAGATCTACACTGTCGCTTGAAACACTAAGAAACCGAGGGAGAAATAAAAGTGGGTTCTCGGGTTCTGATTTAATCAGCTCACATTGATTAGCAGATATTCCAATGTCACTCCTGAATACTTAACTCAGAAAAACAAAGAAAAGCAAGCCTTCTAGGTCTAGGTAGGCTTCAGAGGCACCTAGAGATCTTGACAGTGCAGAGAGGGATCTGGATTAACATCGTTATGAGTTCCCAGATGATACCAGACCTACTGCACTGTGCGGTTTTGAGTAACTACTTTCCAGAGGCCGAGAAAATTCAGAATTCTATTCTTGCCATTTCTCCTAGTTTCTCTCATGATCTGTCCCAAACATACTGAACCACCCTCCCCCATGTCCATGACACCTGATTTAGCCAAGGTTTCTTCTTCTTTCTTTCTTTCTTTCTTTCTTTCTTTCTTTCTTTCTTTCTTTTTCTTTTTTATTCCATATATTCTTTATTTACATTTCAAATGATTTCCCCTTTCCTAGATCCCCCCTCCCCGAAAGCCCCATAAGGCCTCTTCCCTCCCTCTCTTCCCCAATCAACCCCTTCCCATTTCCCTGTCCTGGTATTCCCCCTCACTGCTGCACTGAGCCTTTCTAGGACCAGGGGCCTCTCCTTCCTTCTTCTTGGGCATCATTTGATATGTGAATTGTTTCTTGGGTATTCCAAGCTTCTGGGTTAATATCCGCTTATCAGTGAGTGCATACCATGTGTGTTCTTTTGTGATTGGGTCACCTCACTCAGGATGACACTCTCCCATTCCACCCACTTGCCTAAGAATTTCATGAATTCTTTGTTTTTAATAGCTGAGTAGTATTCCATAGTGTAAATATACCACATTTTCTGTATCCATTCCTCTGTTGAGGGACGTCTGGGTTCTTTCCAGCTTCTGGCTATTATAAATAGGGCTGCTATGAACATAGTGGAGCATGTATCTTTACTACATGCTAGGGAATCCTCTGGATATATGCCCAGGAGTGGTATAGCGGGGTCCTCTAGTAGTATCATGGCCAGTTTTCTGGAACAGTCAGATTGATTTCCAGAGTAGTTGTACCAGCTTGCAACCCCACCAGCAGTGGGGGAGTGTTCCTCCTTATCCACATCCTCGCCAGCACCTGTTTTCTCCTGAGTTTTAGCCATGGAGTTTGTATTTAGAATCTCTATTCTCCGTGCTTCTCCACCACCATGACCACTCCCTCTTGTATTTGTTCTGTGTGTTCCTTGTGTCTAAATGATGAGAGGGTAGTGAAGGAAAACTCCAAAGTACCAAGAGATAAATAGTAGAAGGTAACAATGATGCCTTCAAGGATCTTTTAGGAAAGCAGATAATTAACTGAAAAGGTGTGAAGAAAACAAGATGATATATGTGATATATGTAATATGTACATACATATAATTGTAACATTAATATAAATCAAAGAAGCTTGGTCAAAAATATAAACTATAAATTCTACATTAGAAGTTGTAACAGAACTGGTCATGGTGGCACACAGCATAAACCCAGCACTTGAAAGGTAGAAGCAGGCAGATCTCTGTGAGCTGGAGGCTACCCTGGTCTACAAAGTGAGTTTCAGGACTACACAGTAAAAGGAGAAAAGACAAAATGTTGTAAGGGAATTGAATAAGAGAAATATGTAGGATCACTCTGAGGAAAGGAAGAGATACAAGAACAAAAATGTTTTATTCAAAAAATGTAAAGGGATACTCCTCAAAGAAAGCCCAAACGTTAATATGAATTTTCTGCATGGCAAACTAAGAAAACAAACAAAATACTACTTCTATTTTTAGATGGCAGAAGGCTCCATGGGGATACCAAGGAGTATGACAAGGAATATGATTCTACTTCCCAACTTTGCCTGGAACAGTTCCAATTTATACTATGTTCACCTATAATTATAATTAATTATTAATATACTGTCACTATTCTAGGTGATCTAGTTAGAGCAATAAATTGTGTGGTCTTCCTGAACATAATAAAATCATACTTGACTCATATAAATAAGTAGTGGCACACAGCCCATAGTCTCAAAATATCTGGATTACAAAAGGACCAAATTGTATCATAGTTATATGTTATATTCCCTGGAATTAAACAAATAGATAAAGTCCCATACCAGCTTATAAATGCAGTTCATCACCATAACTGTTCAAAACATGAAGTCCAATATTAAAAAACTAAAAGAAAAGGATTTATGGAAATGCTGAAAATTAGTATAGAGAGGTGTTACAAATTAGAGGGAATTTTAATGACTCTAGTGGGTTGAAAATTAGTTAAGGCAGGAAGTGTGGGGAAACTTGGGTAGCAACAGACATGTAAAGAAAGAAGATGCTAGATATACTGTCGAGAATCACCCAGGCTTAGAATCTTACTATTCTCAAAAAGCTAGTGAAAGAAAGATACCAAGGATGAATTTTGAATCGTAAGCCTGGATGCTTGAAAGAAATAAGAAATGCACAAGGAATGTAGACTAAAAGCAAGGGTTCGGCAGGTAGATTGATGGTGTTTCTTCCCATGGGCATGCCCAACCTGTACCTCATTAATCATTATGTCCAATGGAAGTCCTTCTTCACTTTCATGTTTCATTCATAAAAATTACATCCACATTCTCTGATATCTCTGACCTTCCCCCTAAATACAGAATTCTTTCCTCCATGGTTATAGATATGTCCAATTTATAATTTAAATGCCTAGCTTCAGAGTCCTGGAGTCTCAAAACATTGGTGTTACTCAATACAGCCCTTTAAAATGTTAGTGACCATAACCGAGACAGGTTGCCATGTAAGGGATGGTTCACTCTGTGAGACATTGCATATCTATTTCTGTTCCAATTTGGTGGCGCACAAAACACGATCATCATTAAAACCCATAAATGAAAGACAATGCTGCTTTGGTTTTTATACTAGAAAGATAAGTTTGCCTTCTCAGCCTAGATTCAATATACTTATTATTTCCCCCATCAGCTCCTGGTCAAATGTGACAGGGATTTAGGTCTTCAATGGAAGGACATGGGGGATTGGCAAGACCGTGTTTGCCTCAACCACTGATACTTTTGTGGGACTCCAGAGTCGTGTGCATGTGTTCATGCTTTATCATCCTGGGTCTCACCAGTGCGCTAGGCAGAGACAGCACAGACTTCAGACCTTCTGACTTGCCTCACCCTGAGTCTATCCCTGTACCTTATTTCCAGTTTGAAGCACACCCTGACATTTGTGCCCCTCCTTGTTTCTAACATCATTTTTGAACTTAACGCTTTGTACTCATGATGCTCCTGGACTGCTTACCAGTTTGAAACTTAATGATCCTTTAACCTAAATCCTTACATAAAGTACCAAGAAGAAAAAAAAACTATTTAAAATGTTGGAATACAATAATTTTATTGATAACAAAACTGAGCCCAGATATAGTCATGAGTCAGAGTCATAAAGCAAATTTATAAGCATATTTAAGACCAAATAGTGTGTCTTTTAGCTCATAATTTTATTTACCATGAAAGTTTCATTTTTTTCTTTGCTGTGGATCCAAGAATAAATTCAACAATAATCATAGTTTAATTACACATATACACATTGCCTCAGGCTCTTAGTAGGTTACATTTACAGAGTACAGATAATTCATTTTCTCCTGAAAAATTGAGGTATTTCTAGGGTGAAATACAATAGCTATTGAAGCAAAATACTGAAAACAAATTAGTTTCAACTAACAAAGAAGCATCACATCTCCAATTTGAAAGAACATTGTGGGAAATCTGATATATGCTGATATATGCTAATATGCTGAGCAATTACCCAGATTCAAAAACAGATAGTGCCTACATGCACTATCACCTCAGCAACGCTCTTTAGAAAGGTTGACTATCAAGAAATTTCATAGATAGTTGTGGTAGCCATGCCATAATTCCAGTGCTCAGGAGGCAGAGGCAAGCAGACCTTTAAGAGTGGGAGGCCAGCCTTGTCTACATAGTGAGTTCTGTGACAGCCAGAGCAAATAGTGAGACCCTGACTCAAAACACAACAATAACAAAAAGAAGTTTCATGGGCTTTTATAAGAAGTTATAACTTAAAGACTTCTCAAAGCACAGAACTAATTAGTTTGTGTAGTGCCAACACAGCACTATTTCAAAGGAACAATTTCATATCCTAAATTGCCAATATCTGTGGTCTAATAAACTGAAAACCCATCTGTCTACAGACTCCACTCCTTTTTAAGATGAATTAAACAATGACACATGTGCCATGTGCCAACTCTGACAGTTGCTACAAAAAAAAAGGCAAGAGGGGAAGGAAAAAAATTACAGAATTCCAAATTCTCAAAGGCACGTCTTGTTCCAGAACAACCCACATGAATTTCACCCTTCTCCACTGAAAACCAAAACATTAATTTAAGTGCTTGCTTTAAAGCTAGCATAGCTTTGTATGAATCATTTATCTGACATTCAGCATAGAAAGAAATTTAAAAAAATGATGAAAAGGGAGAACACAGAAAAATAAAGATGCAGAGTCTAGGTCCATGTATCCCATCCCTCTGTCTCTTCTATCTTCTGTGACAAGTCCCAAGGCAGGAGAATAGGCATAAATAATAAAGCAGGGAGAATTTTTTAAAAAAGCAACAGAGCTTCTGACCTCCCAAACTCTCGATGGATATATATCAAGGGAAAGGAAAAATAAAAATTGAGGATGGCTTGGACTCTCAGGTTGAATGATATTTGCTTAGAAGCTTGTGTGAATACATTTTAAAATGAAATTGGTAGGGACATTAACAATAGCATTTTCTATCAAATACATTTGGAAAGCTAACAGAATAAATATAGGCAGTAGACTTTGGCTTACCAGAGGCTTAAGGGTGGGGTATTGGTTTGTTTGCCTTGAGAAGAGTCACCAGAGTCCTCTCAATCATTGAGGAGGTAATGTCCATTCTAAGCAACATCTTCACTGCCTCTGATATACGTGGTCTCTATCGGTAATGTTGGAGTTACAGCTCTTCTGTCTTCAAATTGCAAACACTCAGTATTCAAGACAATGACGATGAAAAGGTTGAACACAGATCAATCCTCTTTACAGCACTTATAAAAAAAAAACCTCAAGATGAAAAGCAACCTTATTGATTGAACAAGTCCTACATCCCTGTTCCGATGCTAAGGATGTAAAGTACAACATGGGTGGCATCACTAGAAAGCTAACACTACTGACCTTCTATTACTAAAGACATGAGCACAGGTCAAGCAATAGACAATAAAGGAACGAGCATCCAGATCTGAGTTTTCCTCACCAAAACCATTTCTCTCTACAATGCTGCACTGTACTGCCTTTGGAAATAACTGCAATGATCCATTTAGAAAAACTACAAATGATGATCTGGGTGTATCAGAGACAGCTCAGCAGTTAGAAGCACTGACTGTTCTTCCAGAACAGGATTCAAGTCTAAACCCCGAAATGGTGGCTACCAACTGTAATTGCAGCTGCAGGGCACCAAAAGACTTCTCCTGTCCTCTACAGGTATACACAAATGCTGTAAGATACCCACACACCAAGATTTTTTTTAAATGAATGTATTAAAAATGAAAAAGAATTATGTTTACATATAAAATCCATGTTATTTAAATATACTATGATCTATAGATATAATACTTGTATATTAAGAGCCTCTCCTGTTGCAGGAATTTTCCTGTCCAGTTGCATCAGTACAGAGAGGGTCTGTGATTGGACGGGGAGGGAGAGAGAAGACCCAGGATGGCTTCAGACGTTTTTCTGTGTGATTTCATAAGGTTAGAAATATTGGGATAAAGCTTTATCACTTTTAATTGGCTCTGGAATTACTGGATTGGCATCTTGTAATTGTGTTTACAATACACTAATTGGCTAACTATTTAAGATTAAGAGTCGTGCTTTGCCGGGTAATAGGGATGTGTGGGTGCTGAGTGGAAGCGAGATAAACTCGCGGGACCCTCACCAGAGAGTTGGCTGAGTGGGGACTGGAAAGTGGGCAGGGTGGCAGATCACAGGAGCGTGGGCCTAACCCGAGGAGAATTCACCTGTCCTTTGGTGGACTAGCATGAGCCCTGTGGCCCTTTGGTATGAGGTCTGCGGATTGCTATTGCCTTGCGGGCACTAGTGCAGAACGTGTCGGCGTTTTTTTTTTTGTTTTGCTTTGTTTTTTTTTTTTTTAATATTTCCCGCAATACTCTCCCATGAAGGGGTCATGTTTATTTTTATGATAATGTCATAAGTATACTCACAACTAATAACCTCTTCTAAGCAACAGAGGGGGTAAGCTGAGATTATTCAGTATACCATGCTCCTGAAATACGCATTTAATTTCCATCTTCTTTTTCTCCGCATTTTCCTGCTAGAGTGGATAATTAGTGGTAAGATAATTTCATAGGTGAAATACCACACAATGGACACAAGATGTAACTTCGAGTTGAGTTCTATTAATAGATGTCTGCCCCAACCTTCAATTTCGAATGAATACGCAGAGAACAGCTAAACAAAGGCTTGAGTGCAATTTGGCAGTCAGGAACATTGTGTGCTTCTGCATGACAGGAACCCTAGCTCCTAGAGAGCTAAGTCACATTGCCCTCCCTGAAACAAACCCATCATCCAAGTTATCCTTTTCACAAACCTAAGTAGAGTCCCTATATCAAGTTACCAAGACCCTCAGTAAACAAACACAAAAATCTTAGCAAAGTCTTTCAAATGTACCTTCACCGGAATTATATTCCAACCTATAGTAGGAGAATAAAAAAAAAAATCATTGGCTCCTTAATCCCTAAAACAGCAGCAACTACAGGATATTCAATGATCAAAAGGCTCTTGAAATGAGGCCTTCATCTTAAGATGCTGAACTTTGCTTCAGTCCAAAAAAACGAATGTCTGGAAGTAGGGCTCTCTCCCTCAAAGCCACGTTACTGCTAAGCAGAATAAGAAAAAAAAAAGTTATTTAGCATGATCGCCTTCTAACCAAGTTTCTCAGTGGTTATCACAGACCAGGCCAAAAGGAAAATGGACTCATAAGTACAGTATAAATCAACGAGAAACCATTTTGCTTGGCTTTCATACCATTGTTATGAAATAGAAGTACTAGAGACTAATAAAGAATAATCTGCCAAGGCTGACCGCTTCCTGTCCCTTTACCACATAATCGCAGCAGACTTTGGGTTGGAAGGAGTGTGGTGTGTGATAGAAGCCCTTTATCCAATTCTCTAGCTTTAAAAGAAAGTTCTATACCTTGAACCTAGGTCTCTGACACTCTCTGAAGTAAACTGGCACATGAAAAGCATCAGCTGCAAAGAATTTCTATAGAAGGCGCACTGGCTGGTTTTGTGTCAACTTGACACAAGCTGGAGTCATCGGAGAAAGAGCAGCAGTTGAGGAAATGCCTCCATGGGATCCAGCTGTAAGGCATTTTCTCAGTTAAGGATCCTTGGGTTGGGAGCAGCCTATTGTGGGTAGTACCACCCTTGGGCTGGTGGCCCTGGGTTCTATAAGAGCGACT
This sequence comes from Apodemus agrarius, assembly GCA_964023405.1. Classification (NCBI taxonomy): domain Eukaryota; kingdom Metazoa; phylum Chordata; class Mammalia; order Rodentia; family Muridae; genus Apodemus; species Apodemus agrarius. The sequence goes on along the minus strand of OZ030025.1, from coordinate 31,060,908 downwards.
GAGCAATCCATGAAGAACATACCAGGAAGGAGTACTCTCCCATGGCCTCTCCACCAGCTCTTGCCTCTAGGTAGGTCCCTGCCCCATTTGAGTTCCTGTTCTGACTTCCTTCAGTGATAACCAGCAATATGGAAGTGTAAGCTGAATGAATCCTTTCCTCCCCAACCTGCATTTTAGTCACAGTGTTTTGTCCCAGCAGTAAAAACCCTATTTTTTTAAGAGATAATTTGAGTTGCCTGCTTGGGAAGTTCCAAAGACTATCCAGTGAGTCTATCTATTGTCAAGGAGGCTTTTGTCTAACTTACCTGGAGTTTAAGGTATTTCAAAGAAAAAAGGAGAAGGAAAAGAGAAGAGGAGGAAGATAGGGAGGAAGAGGGAGGAGAAAGGGAAAAGAGGAGAAGGAAGAAGAGCAAAAGAGAGAGGGAGAGAGGGAGAGAGAAAGAGAAAGAAAAAGAGAGAGACAGAGAGTCAAGAGACAGAGAGAAACAGGTGAAGCATATGGGGTTGTATCTTAGTTGGAAAAATACTTATCCACAGCTGGGCGGAGGTGGCACACGTCTTTAATCCCAGCACTTGGGAGGCAGAGGCAGGCGGATTTCTGAGTTCAAGGCCAGCCTGGTCTACAAAGTGAGTTCCAGGACAGCCAGGGCTACACAGAGAAACCCTGTCTCGAAAAAACAAAAACAAAACAACAACAACAAAAATATTTATCCACTATGCACAAAGTCATACTTCTATCCTCAGAGAAGTATACCAGAGTAAACTGGGTGTGGTGGTGTAAGCCAGTAATTTCATCACTCAGGAAGCAGAAGCAGTGGGATCAGAAGTTTTGGATCATTCTCAGCTTCACAGTGAATTCAAAGCTAGCTAGGCATCATCTGGGTGCACACTGTATTTTAGCAATTTAATATTCATTACCTCATTAGATCTCAGTAACATTATTTTACATGAGAAAACAGGAGTTCGAAGATCAGGTGATATTTTTAATTACTGGAATACTATCGCTATGAATTAAAAATTCATTTAATGCATTTATTAGCTCCTCAAACAGTACCAGGCATATGGTAGATGTTTAATAAATAATTGATAATGGGCCAGTTCCAAAACTGATTCACTCTTATCTCTGTAGGATAGTTCTCCAAATTTTTGAGATAAGAGGGGAGAAGAGAGGAAGAGAAGGGGAGTCAGTGAAGGGAGGGGAAGGAAGAAGGTAGAAAATGGTGCTGTCTCCATAGTAGGCAAAAGAACAGAATTATCTATGCTTTTGACCACTTAGGACTTTTGGACAATTGTTTTTCTGCCCTGCCCCATCTGGTTAACATAGCTGAAATTAAAATTCAGTTCCTGAACATCCAAAATATTTAGTCCAGATCTTGTTAAGAGAGTTTTAGAACTTAGGCAGCCTACTTCAAAATGCTTAATGATGAAGTCATCAAGGGAGAATTGGATTATCGCCATACAAGCAGCTGATGGTGACAATGCTGGATCTCTCATCCATACACGGCTGCAATGTGCTAGATGATAACACTGTAAGTATTGAAAATGTAACTAAAAGTACAATAAAATGCCTACTTCAAGTTCATAAGTTTGTTATATAATAAAGCAACTAAAAACAAATATAATATGCATTATAACATAGAAGAATGTAAAACATAGACTATCATATAATCCTGAAATTGGAGAAAAAAATTAAAAGAATTTTGTACATATGATCTTGGCCAGAAGGCTGGAAAGCAAGGAAATAAACTTGTTATTCAAAATACATACTATTTTTTCTACTGGAAAGAACACATTTATATCACTTTCAGGAAAATGTAAACAACTGGAGATAGTTTTATTAAGTGATGTCAGTATCAGAAAACGTCGCACATGTTTCTCATTTATGGATCCTTTGTTTTATGTAAATATATAAAATTATATATGTACAGATGATGTAAACATAGAAGCAGATATGTGGAGAGGAACAGAGGGGGGATCAAAAGGGGAAATGATTAAGGGGGAGAAAGAGAGGATGGGTAGTGTTTTTTTTATTATATTGTAGAGGGGTGTGTGTGTGTGTGTGTGTGTGTGTGTGTGTGTGTGTGTGTGTAGATACCAAGATAAGCCAGAAGTGTCAGAGTCTCTGCATACTAGAGATTCAAGGGATTGTGAAGCATCTGACATAGATACTGAGGGGCAAACAGGTTCTCTGAGAAAGCAGCACGTGCTATTAACCACTGGGCCATCTCTCCTGCCCCCGCCTCTGAATGTTTAGAAGCTTTGGCTAAAGTTCTATTGTTTTTAAACCCCCCCCCAAAAAAAGAATTATTTAAAAAAAAATCTCTGATTTTACATACAAACTATATAGTGGTGGTTAAATTATCATAAATTTGTTACTCAAGGAATAAGAAAGAGCATATCATGGTTTCTTTCACATGTCAATTTCACCACCTAAAGTATTAGAATGTTATATTGTGGGTGAGTCTGTGACTGTGTTTCCATAAGAGATTAGAATTTTAGAATTTGAATCAGATGACTTCATAAAAAGACCCACCCAGCTTGAGCGGGTCCAACATTCTAAATGGCTGAATGCAACAAAAGAGAAGGGATTGAGTCTACTTTCCTTGAGCTGGGACATTTGTTCATCCTCTCCTGACCCTGGCCTTGTTACTCCTGTTGTCAGACCCTCAAGCTTGACCTAGAACTAACTTCCACTGGTTCCCTAGTTCTTTGGTCTTCAAAAACTCAGATTTTGGAATTTTAACTGAATTTTACCATCACTGGTTCTCCAGCTTATAGACAGAAAGTGATGAGACTTCTGCAGTTGTGTATGTACTTTTGGACCTATTCCATAAAGTGCCCTCATTCAGAGAACAAAGGGGATATATTCAGAGCTATAAAAAACAGTTACAAAACATAATAAGAGAACTAGACCAATAATTTACATATATACATTGCATCCTGGTATTCTTGCCCTAAAGCCCTGAGCTGGTACTGTGGTTTCCAATTTGATACTACCCCCCTCGAAACTATGAATGACGTTTTTAGCTAGAAAAAGGTAAATTCCCGGTTTTTGAAAATCAGAATCATTTGAGGAGATGTTTTTCAATCACCATTGTTCAAGCTCTGTTTGTATCAATGAACTCAGAATCTCTGGCAGAAAACCCTGGTATTGGGTCTTTTAAAAGTCTTCAGGTAATCCCAGGGGGCATCCCTGTTACAGCAGCTCACAGGGTAGGGACAGCCATATTACAGCAGCCTACAGAGAGAGTTTGGATCTGAAGTTCTCAACTCTGACTGAAGCTTATTTTTCAAGCTTCTTTTCTTGGAAGAAAAGTAAAAACAAGGAAAGAAATCAACTAAGAAAGAAAAGAAACATCTTCAAGCTTCTGTTCTTGGAAGAAAAATAAAAACAAGGAAAGAAATCAACTAAGAAAGGAAGGAAACATTTCCACCAAAAAGCAACTCAAATGAGGAAAACAAGGTAGAACAGTTCTCAGCCCTCCTACTACTGCGACCCTTTAATACAGTTCTGCATGAACTACGGTTGTGGTGACGCCCAACCATAAAATTTTTTGTTGCAGGCTGGAGAGATGGCTCAGCGGTTAAGAGCACTGACTGCTCTTCCAAAGGTCCTGAGTTCAAATCCTAGCAACCACATGGTGGCTCACAACCATCCCTAATGAGATCTGACTCCCTCTTCTGGAGTGTCTGAAGACAAAACAGTGTACTCACATATAATAAATAAATATATAAAAAAAATTTTGTTGCTACTTCAAAGCTGTAATTTCCTACTGTTACAAATCATAATGTAAGTATATGATATTCGGAATACCCAATATGTGATCCTCAAGGGGGTCATGACCCACACATTGAGAATCAGTGATTTAATGGCTAGGAGAGTACATTAATAACAGAAAAAAAATGTGACACTATCTTAGAAGGCAGAAGAGAAATTTCTTCAAGGTGTCCAGGCTCCTGAAAACTGTGAAGGGTACCTTCTGCTGCTGCAAACACAGAATTGCTTGTCAAAGTAGTTGGAGAAGAGTTGCTTACAGTTCCAAGAGGAGTAGGAAGCTACTAAACAAAATTTAAATGTGTACAGGTTGGGGGGGATCTGTATAGTCCAAGAACTTCAGGGTGAGTGTCAGAGTACCCAGAGCCCTGAAAGCATATGCCAGAGCAAGGATGGAATTGGGGAATAAAAGGAGGTCAAAGCTAAGGTGGAACATGAAAATGGATCCAGACAATGGATGAAGCACTCTTGATTACAGTGTCGGTCTGTTCCGAGAATATGGAATGTGGGATCATGGAAGTGCTTGGCTTGGACAATATGGACTGGCAAGCACATGTTTCGGTGGTTCAAGAATACATCACTATCAGCATCAATCAGTAGAATGTAAAGTCATCTCCAGAACAAAAGACAAATGCATTGAGCAAACAGCACTGGAGATGACAGCTTATGAAAGCATTTGAAAGCCAGCATCTCCACCACCCATCCCTGAAGGAGAAAAGTTGGGAGTATAGTTCAGGGAACCAGGGAGCCAGGAGACTCCACTGCTTTCTGTGCAAAGCCTACCAGGAGAGAGTGATCTCCCAGCAGTGCTTTCACTTCTGAGCACAGAGGTGAGATCTCTACCTTCTCTCTGGAAGGAAACAGCTAGGAGCACACAGGGTATAAGGTCAGTGGAGTAGCTGGGACAGAAGTCTTCCCACTGCTATTTGCACCAGGGAGCCAGGAAATTCAACAGCCTTCTGTGTGTAGCCTGCCAGGAGAGAGTGATTTCCCAGCAGTGCTTTCACTTCTGAGCTCAGAGGAGTAAGGACACAGGCTTACAGGCCCACAGGAGGAACAAACTCCAGCCAGAGACAACAATACCAACTAGCACCAGAGATAAAAAGATGATGAAAGGCAAGCACAAGAACCCTACCAACAGAAACCAAGGCCACATGGCAACATCAGAACCCAGTTCTCCCACCCCAATACACCGGAAAAGCAAGAGTTGGATTTAAAATCATATCTCATGATGCTGATAGAGGGCTTCAAGAAAGACTTAAATAACTCGCTTAAAGAAATACAGGAGAAAGCCGGGTGTGGTGGTGCACGCCAGTAATCCCAGCACTTGGGAGGCAGAGGCAGGCGGATTTCTGAGTTTGAGGCCAGCCTGGTCAACCGAGTGAATTCCAGGACAGCCAAGACTACACAGAGAAACCCTGTCTCGAAAAACCAAAAAACAAAAAACAAAAAACAAAAAAAGAAATACAGGAGAGATTGGGGAAGATTGGGGAATAGTTGGGGGGGAGAGGAATTATGGGACATATGGTGGGGGGGGGACTGGGAAAGGGGAAAGCCTTTGGAATGTAGACATAGAATATAGAAAATAAAAATTAAAAAAAAAAGAAATACAGGAGAACATCGGTCAACAGGTTAAAAGCCCTTAAAGAGGAAACACAAAAATCTCTTAAAGAGAAATACAGGAGATCACAGGTCTATAGGCAGAAGCCCTTAAAGAAGAAACACAAAAATCCCTTAAAGAATTACAGGAAAACACAAAGAATCAAGTGAAGGAACTGAACAAAACCATCTAAAAAATGGATCTAAAAGTGGAAGAAGAAACAATAAAGAAATCACAAAGTGAGACATCTCTAGAGATAGAAAACCTTGGAAAGAATTCAGGAGTTATAGATGCAAGCATCAACAACAGAATACAAGAGATAGAAGAAAGAACCTCAGGTGCTAAAGATACTATAGAAAACATTGACTCAAGAGTCAAAGAAAATGCAAAATGCATAAAGCTGGTAACCCAAAGCATCCAGGAACTCCAGGACACAATGAGAAGACCAAACCTAAGGATTGTAGGTATAGACAAGAGTGAAGATTTCCAACTTAAAGGGTCAGTAAATATCTGCAACAAAATTATAGAAGAAAACGTCCCTAACCTAGAAAAAGAGATGCCCATGAACATAAAAGAAGTTTTCAGAACTCCAAACAGACTGAACCAGAACAAAAACTCCTCCTAGCACATAATAATCAAAACACCAAATTCCCTAAACAAAGAAAATGTTAAAAGCAGTAAGGGAACAAGAGCAAATAACTTATAAAGGAAGACCTATCAGAATTACACTAGACTTCTCACTAGAGACTATGAAAGCTAGAATATCCTGGGCAGACCTCATACAGACCCTAAGAGAACACAAATGCCAGCCCAGGCTACTATACCCAGCAAAACTCTCAATCATCATAGATGGAGAAACCAAGATATTCCATGATAAAACCAAATTTACACAATATATGTCCACAAATCCAGCCCTACAAAGGATAATAGAAAATGCCAACACAAGGAGGGAAACTACACCCTAGAAAAAGCAAGAAAGTAATATTCTACCAACAAACCCAAAAGAAGATACCCACACAAACATAAAAATAACATCAAAAATAACGAGAAGCAACAATCACTATTCCTTAATATCTCTTAAAAATGGACTCAACTCCCCAATAAAAAGACATAGACTAACAGAAATATTTCTCATGTAAATCTTCAATTTTATCAGAAAATGTTTTTAATTCCCTTTTAATTAATTTAGTAATTTTTATGTCTACCATTTTTCTGCATTATTTTTCATGATAATATTCAATTTTAGTGTCTTTCTATATATTTCCTCTATTTTATCAGAAATGCTTTCAATGTAAATCTTTTTTTCACAAATGTTTCTAATTCCACCTTCAATTAATTTAGAACGAGTTTTATATATACCACTTTATATGTAAAATTTTCCATGAAATAGTCAATTTTAATGTATTTTTCTATATATTTCTGGAATTTTATCAAAAATATTTTCCATGTAAATCTTCAGCTTTCTCTGAAAATGTTTATAATTCACCTTCAATCAACTTAGAACTATCTTTATGCCTATCACTTAATCTGTATAATTTCCTGATAATCTTTAATTTTAACATGTTTTTCTATATATTTCTTTTTCTTTTTTTGGTTTTTCGAGACAGGGTTTCTCTGTGTAGTCCTGGCTGTCCTGGAACTCACTCTGTAGACCAGGCTGGCCTCGAACTCAGAAATCCGCCTGCCTCTGCCTCCCGAGTGCTGGGATTACGGGCGTGCGCCACCACGCCCGGCATATTTCTTCTCAATTTTATCAGAAATATTTTCCATGTAAATCTTTAACTCTATCACAAAATGTTTCTATTTCACATTTCAATTAATTTAGCAATGCTTTACATGTCTACCACTTTACTCTTTAATTTTCCATGAAAATTGTCAATTTTAACGTGTTTTACTATGTATCTCTTCTAGTTTATCTGAAATATTTTCCATGTAAATCTTTAATTTTATCATAAAGTGTTTTTACTTCCCTTTTCAATAAATAAAACAAAAAAAACAAAAAAAAATTCCTTCTTTCTCTTTTGAACATATTTTCTCTTGTGGATTTCTTTCTCTTCGTTGGCAAAAGAAATCATAAAACTACATATAACTGTAATTTATAACCAAATGTAATTTATTAACAAAGTAATTTCAGCATTTGTAAACATTAAAAAATTGTAAATTAACCCCGGCGTTGGTGGCGCACGCCTGTAATCCCAGCACTTGGGAGGCAGAGGCAGGTGGATTTCTGAGTTTGAGGCCAGCCTGGTCTACAGAGTGAGTTCCAGGACAGCCGAGACCACACAGAGAAACCCTGTCTCGAAAAACCAAAAGAAAAAAATTGTAAATTAAAAAAAAGGGGGGAGTATAGTTCAGTAATAGAGAGCTTCCCTAGCAAGAGTGTTTCTGGTTTCAGTTCCACAGAGAAAGGACAGTGCTATATGAGAAAAAGTACAGGAGAAAAAACATGATTTCAAACAGAAGCTCTTCAGAAACACAGGTTCCAAAATACGGGAGCAAATATGGAGACAAAGTGCAGATGAGAGACTGAAGGAAAGGCCACCCAGAGACTGTCCCACCTGGGGATCTATCCCAGATACAGTCACCAAACTCCGACACTATTGTAGATGCTAAGAAAGGCTTGCTGAAAGGAGCCTGATATAGCTGTCTCCTGAGAGGCCCGCCCGTGCCTGACAAATACAGTCGAAAGCCAACCATTCCACTGAGTGTGGGTCCCCAATGGAGGAGCTAGAGAAAGGACTGAAGAAGCTGAAGGGGTTTGCAACCCCATAGGAAGAACAACAATATCAACCAACCAGACCACCACCGCCGCCGCCAACCCCCCCCCGCCCCCCCCCACCCGCAGAGTTCCCAGGGACTAAGCCACCAACCAAGGACATGGCTCTGGCTGCATATGTAGCAGATGACAGCCGTGTCAGACATCAATAGGAGGAGAGGTCCTCGGTCCTATGAAGGTTTGATAGAAGCCATTGAGGGCAAAGAGGTATGACTGGGTGGGTGGGTAGAAGAACACACTCATAGAAGCAGGGGGGGGGCGGATAGGAGAGGGGGAAAATGGGTAATGGACTTAAATAAAATAAAATAAAATAAAATAAAATAAAATAAAATAAAATAAAATAAAATAAAATAAAATAAATAAGATAAAATAAATAAGATAAAATAATAAAATAAAATTTAAAAATGAGAAGAAAGAAAGAAACACAGGTTCCAGAACAATCAAAAGGAATTCTGATTCTTAAATCAGAACAATTGTTACATTGGTGCGGAGGGAAATTTGCCTTCTAGCAGGTTTCTAGGCTCCGGCACTTTGTACTAAAGTGAAGGTATGAGCATTCGGGCCACAGTCCAAAGGGGAAGGATAATGGGCCCATGCTCGGATTAAAGCTCTGGGGAACAGGAGTTGGTCATGAAAAGCTGACGTTCCTCCTCCTGCCTCCTTTTCATGATCAGCCAACCGATGGCTGCAACGGTCTTCTCTATCCTATCACTGCTAATAATTTACAAGTCTCACTTCTGGAAGGTGGTCTTCCCTGGTTCAGGCAGTCTCCTGGTTGACCAAATCTGACTGTTTATGGAGTTCAGTATCTTTGCCCGGTCAAGTGTCCCAAGAGCCTCAGCAGGAAAAGAACTAACACTCAGGTCATCCACCAGCTAGATTTTTTGTTGTTGTTGTTGTTGTTGTTGTTCATTGCAATTCAACTGGAGCCAAGAGAAAGGATTTAGAGCAATGGTATGCCCTGCTCCTTCTCAGTCCTTCCGTATGAAGCTCAGCCTCACGAAGCAGAGGGCCATGTCACCAGCCTAACCCAAGTGAACATCTAAAAGCAGCCGTTGAGCGAAGGCAATAATGCTGAGGAGCGTGGTATTTCTCTGAGTAAGTGTGGATGGGATTTGGTAAGAGATCAGAATGTTATGCAGCCCAGAACAACCTGGCCCGTGTGATGTAATGCCACCATGACCCATGTGAAAAAAGGGAACACAGAACTGGTCGTGGTTATCAGGACTCCTACAGTGTTACAAACATTAGTGTGATGTGAAGTACCGAACACTGTGTCATGAGTCGATGGTGCACACATGAAAGGGGGCACTTTGCCACGTACCCAATATTTGCCTTGCCAGTCAACCCCAGCAGCTGGAACAGTGGTACATCACATATGCTAGAATACAAGCCTTGACTCCAAGCCTCTTGCTAAGCTTGTTGAAGACTATGAAGAAGAAGTCCAGATGCATGGTCCATGACAACAGCAATGCCACCGTTGTCTCTGGTATCTTTCTATCCCCCAATTTTCCGAAATGCCTAATGCACAATCTCCTGGATTCTTTTTTTTTTTTTTTTCGGAATGATTTATTTATTTTATGTATGTGAGTACACTGTAGCTGTCTTCATACACACCAGAAGAGGGCATCGGATCCTGTCACAGATGGTTGTGAACCACCATGTGGTAGCTGGGAATTGAACTCAGGACCTCTGGAAGAGCAGTCAGTTCTCTTAACCACTGAGCCATCTCTCCAGTCTCCAATCTCCTGGGTCTCTCCTCTCCTCACACTTCCTCCTCTCTCTTCATTGCCCTCCACACCTGATCTTTGCTCCTCAACTGGCGCATGAGTTCTGACTCACGGAATGAAATCGGCCCACCATCTCTCCTTCCCCCGACTCCATTTTTCTTCCTGACCTGGCATCACAAATGATCTAAACTCATTTCTCGAAATACCAAAACCCTTTAGGAAGGATGCATCGGGCAAGGCTAAACGAGCAGAGAAAGACTTCTTTTCAGGGGAAACTGCAAGGAAAGCTAAGACTTCTTATGCAGTATTTTCAATCACGAATATACTAGAAATGCTGAATATATACTTTATACATAAGGACCTGTCTTAAATGTTTCTATGCAGCCGGGCAGTGGTGGCGCACGCCTTTAATCCCAGCACTTGGGAGGCAGAGGCAGGCAGGCGAATTTCTGAGTTCGAGGCCAGCCTGGTCTACAGAGTGAGTTCCAGGACAGCCAAGACTACACAGAGAAACCTTGTCTCAAAAAAAAAAAAAAAAAAAAAAAAAAAGTTTTGGGGTGCTTAAGAGTTTTGTTTTTATAAATGACAATGATTATTCCTGTAGTTTCAAGGAAGAAACTAAGGCTCAGTGGATAAATATTACACCAAAGAAATAAAGACAAAATTAGGCCTTCAGTTTCCCTGAGTTGAGCATCCTAAATACTTTAATGTATTAAAGAACACACAATCTGCTTATATACAAACTCTGAAGTTCTCAATTTAAAAAAAACTATATTTGTTTTGTTTTTAATTAGGTATGCATGTAAGAGGTATATGCATGTGAGTGTGGGTGACCTAGAGGCCCGTTCCGCTGTCATACACCCTGACACTGGAAGCCATGAAGAGAGTGACACTGGGTGCTGGGAACCAAAATCAGGTCTTCTACAAGAGCAGCACTGTTCTTAACCGCTGAGTCATCTTTCCATCTTTATCCCTTTTCCAGTGAATGTCTCCTTATGGATGATGTCAGGAGTTTTAAAATACTTCAGGATGTACACACATACACACACACACACACACACACACACACACACACATAAATGGCAACAACATATTGTCAGCACTCCTACAGAATTTACTTATTTAACCTACCAGAGGAGCATGCCTACAATTTTTCCCATTTGCTTTATTTACTTCTGTGAAGTACAAGATCCCCCTCACTCCAGCCAAGGCCACAACATCCACGCAGAATTCGATGTCTTTCATGTAATCTGCTCGGCCTTTGAGACATCGCTTACGACTATGACTCTTACTCACATGGCTGCTGTCACAACTCTTATGTCTCACCATTTAGAAAGCATCACCCGAGCATCTTAACGCCACTCCCACGGTCACAGCAAATCCACACACAGAACACAAGAAAGCAACCATAAAAAGTGTAAAAGTGCCGGGCGTGGTGGCGCACGCCTGTAATCCCAGCACTTGGGAGGCAGAGGCAGGCGGATTTCTGAGTTCGAGGCCAGCCTGGTCTACAGAGTGAGTTCCAGGACAGCCAGGGCTACACAGAGAAACCCTGTCTCGAAAAAAAAAAAAAAAAGTGTAAAAGCTATGTTTACAGCAGCCTTGTTTATAATAGCCAGAAGCTGAAAAGAACCCAGATGTCCCTCAACGGAGGAATGGATACAGAAAATGTGGTATATTTACACAATGGCATACTACTCAGCAGTTAAAAACAATGAATTCATAAAATTCTTAGGCAAATGGTTGGAACTGGAAAATATCATACTAAGTGAGGTAACCCAATCACAAAAGAACACACGTGGGATGCAGTCACTGATAAGTGGATATTAGCCCCAAAGCTCTGAATACCCAAGACACAATTCACATATCAAATCATTCCCAAGAAGGAAGGAAGGAGAGGGTCCTGGTCCTAGAAAGACTTGATGCAGCATTGTAGGAGAATACCAGGACAGAGAAGTGGGAGGGGGTTGATCGGAAAATGAGTGGAGGGAAGAGGGCTTATGGGACTTATGGGGAGGGGGGAACTGGGAAAGGGGAAATCATTTGGAATGTAAACAAATAATATAAAAGATTTTTAAAAAGTGTAAAAGCGCCGGGCGTTGGTGGCGCACGCCTTTAATCCCAGCACTTGGGAGGCAGAGGCAGGCGGATTTCTAAGTTCGAGGCCAGCCTGGTCTTCAGAGTGAGCTCCAGGACAGCCAGGACTACACAGAGAAACCCTGTCTCGAAAAACCAAAAAAAAAAAAAAAGTGTAAAAGCTATATTATACACACAAATTTAAAACAACTTATTGCGAACATGTAGTAATAAAAAATAAGTTGCTAGCTGGGCAGTGGTGGTGCGTGCCTTTAATCCCAACACTTGGGAGGCAGAGGCAGTCGGATTTCTGAGTTCAAGGCCAGCCTGGTCTACAGAGTGAGTTCCTGGACAGTCAGGGCTATACAGAGAAACTCTGTCTCAAAAAAAAAACAAACAAACAAACAAACAGAAAACGTAAGTTGCTAAGTAGATATGTATTCATCCCTCACCCCTGAAAACATATATTATGAGATAAAGCATGAAGAACAAAAACTATTAGTAACTGTTGCTTTCAGGGAAAGTAAGGAGGAAAGCAGTTGGCCAGGATGGGAAATTTTTATGTCCTTCATTTTCTGCTACACGTTTCTTTTTCTTTCTTAATTTTTGAGACAGGGTCTTATGTACCTCCAACTGCTCTCAAGCTTGCTATTTAATCGAGGGTGACCTTGAACTTTGTAATCTGCCCTCTGCTAGGACTGCAGCATGTGCTCCCTGATCAAACCCAGCGCTGTGATCAAACCCAGGGCTCCCTGCATGCTAAATAAGCACTCTGCCAAGGAAGGAACATCCCCAGACCATACATAATATATTTCTGTACCACTTGGCACTCTTTGTATTAGCATGCATTTCTTTTAATAATTAAAATTGATAGAAGCGTGAAGCAAAATCTGAAAGGGAAAAGAAATGTAAGAAGAGAAAGGTGGCAACAGGCCCTTTGCCATCCCCAGGGGTGAGACCTGCTTTAGGGACTTGTACAGTGTTAGGCGTAAACTGTAGAGTGCTGTACTTTCTAACACACGTAGCTGTGGATCAGGAAGTCTGTTAGAGACTTGTATTAAACCGTAGGACACTAGGTTATTGAGATCTGTTTTGATAATGTGGTAATGATAACGCTGACTAGTTACTTTCAGAAAAGCCAGTTACTATGGATTATTAAAGCCTTCATGTTAATTCATATTACTGAATAGATCATTGATTCTATCCCACGGCCTTATTTCTGAACCAGTTAATTCACAGCGGAATCGTTTCCTACACAACCCTGTGCTGCCCCCGTGTGGCGGCGTCTGTGCACGGCAGCAAGCGTCCTCTACAATAGTCACGGTAAAAGAAGGTAATCATCAAACTTCCAGAGGGTCTAAGCATTTCACTCTACTCCAAAAAAAATTATTGCATACATTCAGATTTCTCAAGTATATGACATAGCTAGCGTCGTCTCAATTATCAAATTGTGGAAATATAGGAATAGATTTTATTTTATTCAGTTTCAGATTACAATATAAAAATGTTCTCCTTTTTTCCTATTTGTGCTTTCTGCGCCACCTACAGGAAATGTGTAGAACTTTTATTAAGCATTAGCAAGTGTGTGCCTCCTGCAGACCAAATGAACAAGCTTATCATTACTACATTTACAAAACAGCTTCATCTCCTAAGAGGGTTCTCATGTAGTCCTCTGGACTATTGCTTCGACTCTTACATAAATGAAGTCAGATGTCGTCCTAGTCAGGGACACTATTGCTGTGGTGAAACACCATGGCCAAAGCAAGGTCCAGCCTTGGCTACCTCAGGCACACAGCTCCTGTGTGCTGACTCTCAGGAAACACTTCCCAGGTTTCACCTCAGTGATGGCAGTCTCCTCTCATCACAGCTGATTCCTCAGCCCCAGTGGACCAGCAGCCATTATCCCAGCAAAGCGTAGGTTTTACTTGAGTGGGGTTCGTCTCCTGTTAGGCACAGCCGATTGATTCTTCAGCTCCAGCTGGACAAGCACCACAGCTTCTTCACAGAACCGGCCCGGCAGAGTCTTTGCTTCCCTCGGAAAGGTCACGAGGCCATTTATGTGAAGAAGCCTCCCTCTTCTGCCTTGCTCTCAACAATCCTACTTCTGGGCTCGCACAGAACAGCACACTGCTCTCAACACTCAGTAGCTTTTCTAGCCCGAAGTTCCAAAGTCCCTCTACAGCCTTCCCCATGACGTGGCCAGGCCTGTCCATCGAAACGTAATATGCATGCTTACAGCTGCAGCTACTTAATTTTTTTTTTTTTTTTTTTTTTTTTTTTTTTTTTTTTTTTTTTGGTTTTCGAGACAGGGTTTCTCTGTAGCTCTGGCTGTCCTGGAACTCACTTTGTAGACCAGGCTGGCCTTGAACTCAGAGATCCACCTGCCTCTGCCTCCCAAGTGCTGGGATTAAAGGCGTGCGCCACCACCGCCCGGCTACTTAATATTTTATTGTATGGTCGCATTCCCTACAACTAGGTTTTCTTTTAGCTTTAAAGCAAAGCCTATTTTAAATTAAACAAAACACTCGTGTGATCAAAAAATGATTTTTAAAAGGAAAATCCATCTCTCCTTTGTTTTCCCTATAAACAACAAAGCTTGTGTTGTTGACAGGAAAAAAAATCCTAAAATATTGATTACAAAAATTTCTGAGCCAAAATTATCCCCAAAATGAGAAAAGATAAATTGAAATTTTCACCAGATGTTTCTGGGCCTCATCACGTCTATGTAGCAAGGTACATTAAATAAATGGCCAAAATACTTTCTTAGAATAAACATCCTTAATATAAACCTCAGATACATATATAGTACTTAATTTCTTACAATAATTATTATTTATGGAAACAACTATTTTGGTGGTGGTGGTGATAGGGTGTATGTGTGTGCACGCGTGTGCATGTGTGTGTGCGTGTGTGTGTGTGTGTGTGTGTGTGTTGAAACAGATTTCTCCGAAACTCATTATGTAGCTCAGTTTGTCCTGAAACTCATAGCAACTCTCCTGTTTCAGTTCCCTAAATACTGAAATCAGAAGCATCATCCACCATACCTGGCTCTATAAACACACTCTTCTAAAACTATATTTCTAAGCCTTGGCTTCCCAAAACACACTATTTTCCTAATAAATCTTACTCAGAAGTGATATCCATAGTGAATCTATGGCACTATCAAATTTGAAAGTCATCGTAGAATACGTCATTGCTTCCCATGTCTAACTCACAGTCTAGGCCACTGGCTTAATGTTTTAAAGATTTATTTTTATTTGGTGTGCACTGGTGTTTTGCTTGCATGTAAGTCTGAAGGTGCCAGATGCCCTTGAATTGGAGCTACAAACAGGTGTGAGCTGCCATGTGTGTACTGGGAATTGAACCCAGGTCCTCTGGAAGAGCAGCCAATGTTCTCTCCAGCCCCCGCTGACTTAATCTTTAAAGGACTCTCAGAATTGCTTCTGCTTCTTCCTTTCTTCTGCAATCCTAGCTCAGATTGCTGATAGTTTTTGAGAGTGCACACACAGAAAATGGCCCATTTGTAAAAGAAATATTACTAGAGCTCAAAACACACCTTGACCCTCACACGATAATTGTGGGAGACTTCAACACCCCACTCTAATCAATGGACAGATCGATCATGGAAACAGAAACTAAACAGAGACACAGTGAAACTAACAGAAGTTATGAACCAAATGGATGTAGCAGATATTTACAGAACATTTCACCATAAAACAGAAGAATATTTTTCTCAGCACCTCATGGCATCTTCTCTAAAATTGACCATTTAATCAAACACAAAACAAGCCTCAACAGATACCAGAAGATTGAAATAATGACATAAATTTTATCTGATCAGCATGGACTTCGATAATAAGAAAAACAACAGAAAGCCCACATACTCATAGAAACTGAACAATTCTCTGCTCAGTGATAAATTGGTCAAGGAAGAAATAAAGAAATGGAAGACTTTCTAGAATTTAATGAAAATGAAGGCACAGCATACCCAAATGTACGGTACACAATGAAAGCACTGCTAAGGGGAAAATTCATAGCACTGAATGCCTGCATAAAGAAATTGGGGAGTTCCTACATTAGCAACTGAACAGCACATCTAAAAGCTCTAAAACAAAAAGAAGCAAACACACCCAAGAGGAGTAGAAAGCAGGAAATAATCAAACTCAGGGCTAAAATAAAACAAGTAGAAACAAAGAGAGCTACACCAAGAATCAACAAAAAGAACTGGTTCTTCGGGAAAAAAAATCAACAAGATACACAAACCATAATTCAAACTAACTAAAGATAGATAAGCCATAATCCAGATTAACAAAATCAGAAATGAAAAGGGAGACATAACAACAGAAACTGAGGAAATTCAAGAAATCATCAGATCCTATTACAAAAGCCTATAATCAACAAATCTGGGAAACCTTGATCAAAGGGATGATTTTCTAGACAGATACCAAGTAACAAAGTTAAATCAGGACCAGATAAATTATCTAAACAGTACCATAACCCCTAAGGAAATAGAAGCAGTCATTAGAAGTCTCCCAACCAAAACAGCCCAAGATTGGATGGTCTACCAGACCTTCAAATAAGAGCTAACACCAATACTTCTCAAACTATTCCACAAAATAGAAACAGGAGGAATACTACCTAATTCATTCTATGAAGCCACGCTTACACTGATACCTAAACCACACAAAGAAAGAGACTGAAATAATGCCATAAATTCCAACTGATCACCATGGACTATGGCTGGGCTTCAAATTTGCTTGTGAATATCTATGCAAAAATACTCAATAAAATTCTCAAAAACCAGATTCAAGAACACATGAGAACCATTATTCATCATGATCAAGTAAGCTTCATCTCCTGGATGCGGAGATGGTTCGATATAAGGAAAACCATCAATGCAATCCACTATATAAACAAACTCAAAGAGAAAAATAATCATTTCATTAGATGCTGAAAAAGCCTTGACAAAATACAACACCCCTTCATGTTAAAAGTCTTGGAAAGATCAGAAATTCAAGGCATATACCTAAACACAATAAAAGCAACATACAACAAACCAACAGCCAATATCAAACTAAATGGAGAGAAACTTGAAGCAATCCCACTAAAATCAGGCACTAGACAAGGCTGCCAACTCTCTCCCTATTTATTCAATACAGTACTCTTGAAGTTCTGGCTAGAGCAATTAGACAACCAAAGGAGGTCAAAGCAATATAGATTAGAAAGGAAGAAGTCAAGGCATCACTATTTGCAGATGATGTGGTAGTATACTTAAGCGACCCCACAGATTCTAGCAGAGAACTCCTACACCTGATAAACAGCTTCAGCAAAATGGCTCAAACAAATCAGTAGCCTTCCTCTACTTAAAGGATAAATGAGCTGAGAAAGAAATTAGGAAATGACATCCTGTTGCTACTATGTTTCCAACCCAGTTCCTCGGTGAAAGAAAGCTCAACTCAGCGGTTAACAAAACAAGCTACAAGCCTAGACTGGGCAGGACTCCCACTCCACTACTCTGTTTCAATCTATATTAATCCCATACAACTTGCGGGTTCTCCAGGCCCCGAGCTTCTCTCCCTGCCGCCTCTCCGTTTCTCTTTTTCCGTTTCTCTCCCTCCGTTTCTTCTTCGTTTCTTCTCTCTCTCTTCTCTTCCTTTCTTCTTTTCCCGTTGCTCCTCCTCCTGTTTTATACCCCGTAGCTCCTCCCCTAGACTCTCTGCTCCCCCCACTTTCCTCCTGCCCAATCATTGGCTCAAGTCTCTATTTGAAAAGTTAAGGTGGGGAGACAGTTCACAAAGCAACTCCTCATCTGTAGCCCCTCTGAGGAGTGGAATTAACATCAAAATACGAACCCAGGGCTATCCACAACAACATCCCTCACAATAGTCACAAATAATATAAAATATCCTTGTTTAACTCTAACCAAGCAAGTGAAAGATCTCTATGACAGGAACTTCAAGTCTCTGGAGAAAGAAATCCAAGCAGACCTCAGAAGATGGAAAGATCTCCCATGCTCATGGATAGGCAGTTTTAACAGCAAAAATGGTCATCTTACCAAAAACAATCTACAGATTCAATGCAACTCCCATCAAAATTCCAACTCAATTCTTCACAGAGGTAGAAAGAGCAATTCTTAACTTCATATGAAATTTTAACAACAACAAAAAAAAAAAAAAAACAGGATAGCAAAAACAATTCTAAGCAATAAAAGAACTTGGTGAATCACCATCCCTGACTTCAAGCCGTATTACAGAGCAATAGTGATTTAAAAACTCATGGTATTGGTAAAGAAACAAGCAGGTAGATCAGTGGAATACAATGAAAATCCAGAAATAAACACACACACAACTATGGTCACTTGATCTTTAACAAAGAAGTCAAAACAATACAGTGGAAAAATAGAAAACATTTATTTAAAATGGTGCTGGTCAGGCTGGGCAGTGGTGGTGCATGCCTGTAATCCTAGCACTTGGGAGGCAGAGGCAGGCAGATTTCTGAGTTCGAGGCTAGCCTGGTCTACAGAGTGAGTTCCAGGACAGCCAGGACTACACAGAGAAACCCTGTCTCGGAAAAAAGAAAAAAAAATGGTGCTGGTCTAACTGGTAGTCTGCATGAAGAATGCAAATTGATCCATTTTTATCTCCTTGTACAAAGCTCAAGTCCAATTGGATCAAGGACTTCCACATAAAACCAGATATGATGAATCTAATAGAAGAGAAAGTGGGAAAAAGCCTGAAACACACTGGCACAGGGCAAATTTTCCTGAACAGAACACCAATGTCTCAGGCTCTAAGATCAACAATTGACAAATGGGACCTCATGAAACTGAAAAGCTTCTGTAAGGCAAAGGACACTGTCAATAGAACAAAGTGGCAACCTACAGATCAGAAAAAGATCTTTATGAACCCTACATCCAACAGAGGGTTAATAACCAAAATATACAAAGAACTTAAGAAGTTAGAATACGGAAAACCAAATAACCCTATTAAAAATGGGATACAAAGCTAGAAATTCTCAACTAAGGAATCTCAAATTGCCAAGAAGCACCTAAAAAAAAAAAATGTTCAGCATCCTTAGAACTCAGAGAAATGTAAATCAAAGAGATTCCACCTTACATCAATCATAATGGCTAAGATAAAAAAAACTCAGGTGACATCAGATGCTAGAGAGGATGTGGAGAAAGAAGAACACTCCTCCATTGGCTGGTGGGATTGCAAACTGGTACAACCACTTTCGAAATCAATCTGGTGGTTCCTCAGAAAATTGGAAATAGTTCTACCTGAAGATCAAGTTATACCACGACTAGTCATATATCCCAAAAAATACTCCAACATATAACAAGGACACGTGTTCCACTGTGTTCATAGCAGCCTTATTTATAATATCCAGAAGCTAGAAACAACCCAGATGTCCCTCAATGGAAGAATGGATACAGAACATGTGGTACATTTACACAAGGGAATAGTATTCAGCTATTAAACATGAGGACTTCACGGACTTTGTAGGCAAATGGATGGAACTAGAAAATATCATCCTGAGTGAGATAACCCAGACCCAAAAAGACACACATGATATGTACTCACTGATAAGTGGATATTAGCCCTAAAGCTCAAAATCACCACGATACAACTCACAAACCATATGAAGCTTAACGAGAAGGAAGGCCAAAGTGTGGATCTCACTTAGAACTGGAAACAAAATAGTCACAGGAGGCAGAGGGAGGGAGGAACCTGGGTAGGAGAGGGGATGGGAAGGGAAAGGGGGGGCAGGACCAGGTATGGGACCAGTCAGGAGAGAAGTCCAGAGGGCTAAGAGAACAAATAAGTAGCAGTGGGGGTGGGAAAAGGGGGGCACAACCTCTAGAAAGTCCCAGATGTCAGGCTAATCCCCAACAGAGGGGAGATAGAACCTGAAGAGACCACCTCTAGTAGATATGCATGGCCCCCAGTGGAGGGATTGGGACATGGACCCATCTCAAAATTTTAACCCAGAATTGTTCCTGTCTAAAGGAAACACGAGGACAAAAATATGGATCAAATACTGAAGGCCATCCAGAGACCTCTCACATTGGGACCCATCATCCGGAGACTTTAAACCCCTACACCTCTGCTGATGCCAAGAAGTGCTTGCAGGGCTGGAGAGATGGCTCAGTGGTTAAGAGTACTGACTGCTCTTCCAGAGGTCCTGAGTTCAAATCCCAGCACCCACATGGTGGCTCACAACCATCATCTGATGCCCTCTACTGGAGTGTCTGAAGACAGCTACAGTGTTCTCACATGTAATAAATAAATAAATCTTGAAAGAAAGAAACAAAGAAAGAAAGAAACAAAGAAAGAAAGAAACAAAGAAAGGAACAAAGAAACAAAGAAAGAAACAAAGAAAGAAACAAACAAAGAAACAAACAAAGAAACAAAGAAGTGCTTGCCGACAGGAGCCTAGTATGGCTGTCCTCTGAGAGGTTCTGCCAGCTTCTGACTAAGACAGATGCAGATACTCACAAGCAACCATCAGACTGAGTCAGGGACCCCAATGGAAGAGCTAGGGGGAGGACTGAAGGAGCTGAAGGGGATTGCAACCCCGTAGGAAGAACAATATCAACTAACCGGACCCCTCAGACTAAACCATCAACCAAAGAGTTTGCACGGGTGCTCCATGGCTTCTCTACATATATCACAGAGGATGGCCTTATCTGGCATCAGTGGGACGGAAGGCCCTTGGTCCTGTGGAGGCTTGTTGGCCCAGGGAAGGGGGATGCTGGAGGGGTGAGGTGGGAGTGGGAGGGTGGATGGGTGGGTGAGGGAGCATTCTCTTAAAGGTAAAAACAAGGAGGCAGGGAGTGGCGGGGAGGTTGTGTCAGGGGACTAGGAATGATTTGCTGGTACGCAGGTGAAAGTAAATTCCCTTAAAAGGAATAACACAAACTATTATCAGAATCATAAGAACTGCGTGGTTGCAGAAAAAACAAAATAGTTTCAAAATTCTTAAGGATGATGATTTTCACCTCAGATGACTTTCATCTGAATCGGACAAAGCTGTGAGACAAATAGTAAAACAGAAAAGTATAGATATTTTCAAGCACATAAGCAGTGAGGAAGTTCAGGCCAACATTTTTTTTGGGGGGGGATGGATTTGGTTTTTTCGAGACAGGGTTTCTCTGTATAGCCCTGGCTGTCCTGGAACTCACTCTGTAGACCAGACTGGTCTTGAACTCAGAAATCTGCCTGCCTCTGCCTCCCAGAGTGCTGGGATTACAGGCTTGTGCTACCACCACCCAGCTTCAGGCCAACATTTTAATTTATCATAAATTAATTGCATTTAATTAGAGAGTTGCAGTTTTAATCTTTATTGTTTTGAAGTGAGTTTGGATTTGCTATAGTTCTACAAAGGAATCACAGATTGTCCCCATATTTTCCTCACCCACCTTCCTTGAATGCTATTTCATTACATTTGTCCATTATAATTTTTATGATGTATATATTTTATTTATTTTAAAACAAACCTTATTAAAAATTAATCACTTGCAAAAACATTAGCCAAACCTAAAGCCTATACAATTTAATGAACTTACGTACAATTAGAATTGGCATTCGAAACGGAAATGATAAAGTTTCACATTAAATTTTACATTTTCGGTATCGAATATATTTTTATGCACTTATTCACTACCAATTGTGTGAATATGGGTGGGTGGCCACATGTAGATATGTGCATCGCATGACTGGAACTGTGGTAGCCAGGAGGAGGACTTGGATCGGCTGGAACTGGAGTTACACAACTTTGGGAACTCAGCCTGTGGGTGCTGGGTGTCAAACCTGGGTGCTCTTTTAAGACCAGCAAGTGCTCTTAAAAGCTGAGCCATTCCTTCAGCCCCAATCCATTACTCTTAAATAAAGTGCAGCCTTCAGTCATGGCTCATGCTTTCTTGTGACTTTTTTTTACGCTAGTAGCCATATAAATTCAATTTATTAAATGCTGTAAACATATTACAGTTTTGTGTCCCAGTATCTCAAAGATGACCACGACTTTCAATTTAAGAAATACGTTTTGTAAAATACCTACACATTACAAGAATATTTTGAAATCTCATTTCTGAAGATGATCCATGAGCATGGAACGTCGCTTAGGTAGCTTTTGTAAAACCATACCCTCCAAGAGAAATGCAGGATATGTGTTTGTATTTATCAGTCTGCACGAGGAAACTGACATAAGGGCAGAAATTTCGATCTCAGAAATGTTTAGAAATTACCTTCTAAATATAACCTTTATGATAACATGAAATTCTAGAAAAGTTAAAAAAAAAAATAAGGGATTAATCAGATTCAGCGCCATATTAGCGCATCTGATAGTGAAACTTGAATTTGTCAGCACAGGTGCTTTTCCTGTAGGCGTTGATGGCTTACAGCAGTAACATAATGTGGACAGTAGGGGGAGCAAGAGGCAAAGCCATCCTGTGACTGTCCACAAACCTTCCCAGTGTCTCCCAGAACCCAGTCAAACCCCACGCGAGGATAACCACTAGGGAGTAGATACCATACTGTGGGAAATAGCAGATTTCTACATTCTCCGTAGTATGAAGATGGTAGCCCAATCTTGCCAAATATTATATTAAGGCAAATGTGCTTAGGAGAAGGTTGTATATACGTTTATTTTAAACACATTTGGAAAACGCTTTTTTTTTTCAGCATCTCTGTAGTTCCTTTTACAAGTCTACCACCAGCGAACGCAAAGAGGAAGGGGCGTGAGGGTCCTTTGCGCTCCTGCAGACTTGTAAGGAGCACCTGTTACAGACCGTTCGCCTCAGATGAAACAATGCTACCACTTGCCTATTGGTGCACATTTTCTCAGATCTTCATGTATCACACTTGCCCACCGCTTTTCTTTAAAATATATTTTTACCAACAAACCCTCAGCAAAATTAACTAAAAGGCAGAGAGAGATTGTCTTAGGGTTCTACTGCCATGAACAGACACCATGACCAAGACAACTCTTATAAAGGACAACATTTAATTGGGGCTGGCTTACAGGTTCAGAGGATCTTGTCATGAAGGTGGGAACATGGCAGCATCCAGGCAGACATGGTGCAGGAGGAGCTGAGAGTTCTACATCTCCATCTGAAGGCTGCTAATGGAAGACTGACTTCCAGGCAGCTAGGATAAGAGTCTAAAAGCCTACACTCACACAATGACACACCTACTCCAACAGGGCCACACTTTCTAATAGTGTCACTCTCTGGGCCAAGCATATACAAACCATCACAGAGATGATCCAAATGAAAGAGGGAATTATAACAGACACCAGGGAAATCCTGAGAATCACAAGGACATACTTTAAAAATCTGTAGGCCGCCGGGCATGGTGGCGCATGCCTGTAATCCCAGCATTTGGGAGGCAGAGGCAGGCAGATTTCAGAGTTTGGGGCCAGCCTGGTCTACAGAGTGAGTTCCAGGACAGCCAGTACTACACAGAGAAACCCTGTCTGGAGAAAAAAAATCTGCAGGCTACCAAGTTGGAAAATCTAAAGAAATGGGTAATTTTCTTGATACAGACTACCTAATAAAGTTAAATCAAGATCAGATAAGCAATTTAAATAGACCTGTAATCCCTAATGAAATGGAAGCAGTAAACAAGTTTCCCAAGCTAAAAAAATAAATAAATAAATAAATAAAATAAAAGTGCAAGGCTAGATAGTTTGAGCCCCATCTGAATTCTACTGGACTTTCAAAGAAGAGGTAATTCCAATACTCCTTAAATTATTCCAAAAAAATAGGAGCACAGCCCAATTCATTTAAGCAGCAGAAAAATCCAATGAAGAGAATTGTGGGACATGTTTCATCCACCATGGTAATGTAGGCTTTATCCCAGAGATACAGGGATGGTTCAACACACATAAGTTGATAAGTGTAATCCACCACATAAAGTGAAAAGAAAAATACACAGTCATTAGATGCAGAAAAGGCCTTTGACAAAACCTAATAGCCCTTCATGATAAAAGTACTGGAGAGATTAGGGATAAAAGGGGTATTCTCAACATAATACAGGCAGTTTATTGCAACTCCATCGTCAATATCAACTTAGAAATTTAAAGCAATTCCACTAAAATTAGGAACAAGACAATGTTGTCCACTCTGTATCTATTCAATATAGTACTTGAAGTCTTAGCTAGGGGGATAACACAACTAAAGGCAGTCAAGGGGATACAAATAGGAAAGGAAAAAAAAAGCCAGGCGGTGGTGGCGCACACCTTTAATCCCAGCACTTGGGAGGCAGAGGCAGGCAGATTTCTGAGTTCGAGGCCAGCCTGGTCTACAAAGTGAGTTCAGGACAGCCAGGGCTACACAGAGAAATCCTGTCTTGAAAAACCATAAAAAAAAAAAAAAAAAAAAGGAAAGGAAAAATAAAATCACAGACTCTTTATTTGTAGATGAGTTCCTTATATACAGAAGTGTCCCTAAAAATTCCACAAGGAAACTCCTCCAGATGATAAATACTTTCAGCAAAGTAGCAAAGTGTGTGTGTGTGTGTGTGTGTGTGTGTGTGTGTGTGTAATATCTTGGGGTAACTCTAACCAAGCAAGTGAAAGACTTTGATGATAAAAAAAAAAAACTATAAGAGATTGAAGAAAGAGATTAAAGACAATATCTGTGGTGGTTTGGATATATTTAAATGCTTAGTCATCACGGAACTCTGATAGAAGAGTTAAGGGGTAGCCTTGTTGGAGGAAGTGTGTCACTTGGGGTGGGCTTTGAGGTTTTCTTTTTTTTTTTTTTTTTTTTTTTTTTTGGTTTTTTTCGAGACAGGGTTTCTCTGTGTAGTCCTGGCTGTCCTGGAACTCACTCTGTAGACCAGGCTGGCCTTGAACTCAGAAATCTGCCTGCCTCTGCCTCCCAAGTGCTGGGATTAAAGGTGTGCGCCACCAACGCCCGGCATTTTTTTTTTAAGATTTATTTATTTTTATGTATGTGAGTACACCATTGCTCTCTTCAGACACCCAGCAGAGGGGGTCAGATCCCATTACAGATGGTTGTGAGCCACCATGTGGTTGCTGGGATTTGAACTGAGGACCTCTGGACTAGCAGTCGGTGCTCTTAACCACTGAGCCATCTCTCCAGCCCCAACTGTTCCTCTTTATCTCAGCCTACAGATAGCTACTTCTCCAACACCATGCCTGCCCAGCTGCTGCCATGCTCCCTGCCATAATCATAATGAGCTAAGTTTCTGAAACTGTAAGCTTGCCTCCGATCAAATCCTTTCCTTTGTTAGAGTTGCCATAGTCGTGATAATAAAACTAAGATGCTATCAGAAGACAGAAAGATTCCCCATGTTCTTGGATTAGTAGGATTAACATAGCAAAAAGGATCATCTTACAAAAACCAATATACAAATTCAATGTAATCTTCCCTCAAATTTCCAATTAGAATCAATCTACCTCAAGATACAACTCTATGACTTTTATCCAAAGGACACTTCATCCTACCACAAAAACACTTTCAAATTATATCCATTACTGTTCTATTCACAATATTCAGAAACTGGAAACAACCTAGATGTCCATCGACTGATAATAAGAAAGTGTGGTACAATAGACTATCACTCAGCCATCAAAAAATGAAATCAAGAATTTTGCAGATAAATGGATCTCACCTCGACTATGGCCATGGAGAATACCCTTAGGATGGTTTCCCCATTAAGAATCTGTTGGAGAGAACTAATATTTTACTTGTGAGTGGTTATCAATTGGAAATAGCTTCTAGGTGAAGGATATAAGCCATTTCTCCTCTCATTCTAGGACCCCATGTGGCCCAGGACATTGTAGGCTCTGTGCATGCTCTACTGGTCTCTCTGAGTTCACGTGTGTATTTGTCTTAATATGCTCGGAGTGCCTTGTTTCCTGGGTCTCCTCCATCTCCTTTGGCTTTCACACTCTTCACCTTCTCTTCTTCTGGGTTCCTTGATCTGTAAGGGGAGGAATTTGAAGGAGACAGCCCAGTTAGGACTGAACGGTCAAAGGTCTATTTTGTCAGATATCAAGATAGCTATTCCGCCTTGCTTTACTTCCAGACTTTTACCTTGAGGTAATAATCTATCCTTTCTGTTAAGATAATTTTTTGGATGCAGCAAAAAAAAATATGGCTCCTAATTTAAATTCCAATCTGTTAGTCTAGGTCTTTTCACTAGGCCATTGAGACCATTGATGTTATGTCATCAACCAATGAACAGTGGTTGTTGACTCCTGTTATTTTGTTGTGGTGGTTTAGTGTGTGGTTTTTTTCCTCTTCCCTTTTTTGATTTGCTGGTTTGGGATGATTTATTCCTCATGTTTTGTTGGGTGTGGTTAACCTGTTCAGGTTGAAATTTTCATTTTAGAACCTTCCATGTAAGTGGATTTGTAATTGGATACTGCTTAAATTCGACTTTATTGTGGATTGTCTCCATCTGTTGTGATTGAAATATTTGCTCAGTATAGTCGTCTGAGCTGCCCATCTGTGGTCTTTTAGAGTTTGGGGAACACAAATCAGGCCCTTTTTGTTTTTAGCATCTCCATTGAAAAACCGAGTATCATTCGAATCGGTCTGCCTTTATAAGGGACTTGCCTTTCTTTCTTTACAGATTTTAACATTCTTTGTTCCTTACATTTATTGTTTTGGTTATTGCCATTTGTAATTTCTCTTCTGGGCCAGTCTCCTTGGTGCTCTGTGGGCTTCTTTTAATTCCTAATAGGTACAAGAAGCTTCTTTCTTCGGCTTTGTCAACTTCTATGATTTTGTGGAAACTATTTCTGTGTCTTTGACCAAGGTGTCTTCTCCTCTCTCTACTCCTAGTCATAGATTTGTTATTGTCATAGTGTCTCAGAGTTCCTGGATGTTTTATTCCTGATTTTGTTGTTGTTGCTGCTGTTGTTGTTGTTGTTGTTGTTGATGATGATGATGATGATGATTAAACATATTGACTGGGGAAGCCACTTCTATTTTTCGCCAATGCCTGAAATTCTCTTCTACACCTATTCTATTCTGTTGCTAAGGTTTGCTTTTGAGGTTTCTGTTTGAGTTCCTAAATGTTTTATCTCCAGCTCTGCCTCTGTTTGGGTTTTTTAATTCCACTTTAATTGTAATTCAATTCCATTTTAACCATTTTCTTTGTCTCCTCTTATTGCTGCGTCTGCGTTTTCAAAGATTTCTTTTTGTTTGTTTGTTTGTTTTTTGTTGTTTTTTGTTTGTTTTTCTAGACAGGGTTTCTCTGTGTAGTCCTGGCTGTCCTGGAACTCGCTCTATAGACCAGGCTAGCCTTGAACTCAGAAATCCTCCTGCCTCTGCCTCCCAAGTGCTGAGATTACAGGCATGCGCCACCACGCCCGGCTACCAAAGATTTCAATGAATGGATTTACTCAGATCCTCTTTCAGGTCCTTGAACCCAATCATAACAGCCTTTTAAAGTCCCTGTCTTGTGCTCCAGCCATATTGCATTCCCGGGGCCTGCTGCAGTTGTTCCTGAGCTCTAGCGACACTGCGTTGCGCTGCATGGTTTTGTTCGCATTTTTACTCTGGCATCGGGGGTTTAGAACGATCGTAATTTTAGAGTACTAAGATCTGATCTGATCTTTGTTGGATGGGCATTCTGTTCCTTGGTTTCTGTTTTCATCTCTGGTTCTTAGGAAAGAGTGATGGTGGTCACTGTAGGTTACATGGTAGGGAATGCTTCTGAGATTCTGCTGTGCATAGCCCCTGGAGTCAGCATAGAATGTGTTTCTAGGTATTGGGAGCTGACACTAAGGAATCCGAATGGGATCTGTGTGCATCCAGAGGATCTGTGGTAATGGGGGAAGAGGGGAAGGAGAGGTTAAGACTACTACAATGCTGGGGATAACGCCCAGGGAATGGAATGGAGGCCAGGAAGGAGTTTGAAGGTAGCTTTGACTCCTTGGTGGCGGCGGAAGTGGACAGAAGGGCCTCCGGGAGGTGCAGGCTGAGGCAACAGGCACAGCCCACACTCTTGATTGGTGACTTTTACCATTTGCCATCCCAGCCATACATTTCCCTTCTCCTGTGCTGAAGCGATCAAATCTAAAATTACGTTCCCTTCATGTTTATTTAAAAAGAGACTGTCCTGAGCCGGGCGTTGGTGGCGCACGCCTTTAATCCCAGCACTTGGGAGGCAGAGGCAGGCGGATTTCTGAGTTCGAGGCCAGCCTGGTCTTCAGAGTGAGCTCCAGGACAGCCAGGACTACACAGAGAAACCCTGTCTCGAAAAACCAAAAAAAAAAAAAAAAAAAAAGAGAGACTGTCCTTTTGTAAAATCACGTCTATTTCTCTCCATTCATTGATTTACTCTGTAAATGTTTACCTAAGGCCACCTGTTGTGTAGCATACATACAGAGCATGCTAGGACCTGTACCAGACACTTTGGTTTGTGTTTACAGATGCGAAATAAATATTGCAGATAAAAAAAATAAAAAGAGAGGGCTGGAGGGATGGCTCAGTGGTTAAGATCTCTGACTGCTCTTCCAAAGGTCCTGAGTTCAATTCCCAGCTAATGCTTTCCTGCTTCCTTTGAAAAGATCAAAATTAGTACGTTCTTCTTAGGAACTTGGTGAGAATGTTCAAAGTTAGTGAGCATAAATTACGTGTAACTGTTCTTACAGCATACTGAATGTTGTGGTGGTGTTTCTGACTGACTGCTGATGTTGGTCTTATACTAAAGGTTATTTGCCAGGGACTCTTAGAATCTCTCCAACTCAACACAGCTTTCACTCACTTCACAGCTTTCTTTCACTGTATTCCTAGCCAGTGTTGCTTGGATAACATTTTATTATTAATTATTTTGTGTGTTTTCATTTTGTGTCTTCACTGGAGGGTGAGTTCCTCTCAGACAGTAACCCACTATCCTGCTTGTTTAACTTTCTGTAGAACTCATACAACTTGGGATGCACAGTTGCTGGTGCACTCACCCAGCACTAGTGTTTGAAGAGAAGGAAGCAGTGGGAGATGCAGGCCTACGTATTGGTTAGTGGAAGTGAAAATAATGCATATGCTTGGAAGAGGACCGAGAAAAAGTACCTTTTGAGACTGGTTTTCCTGCTCCAAGGTTGCTCAATTCTAATGTAAACATTTGCCTGTCTTATACTATTAAATGTTTATCTACACAGAATTTATCATTATAATTTGTGTGACAGCCTTGCAGGTTTTGGAAGGGAATGAGATTCACAGAGGTTCTCAATCACATTATCAATGTTGGAGGAACTAAGATCCTTATCGATATCTATAAACTAAGTGTGTGCTCTTCCCTGTAAGCGGATCCCACTGATGCAGCAAACTGGAAGGAATAATTCTCATTTCTAGACTAAGCCGATGTGTCAGGCACAACAATTATTAAATGAACAGATAACATTAAAAAAAAAATGAAGAAAAGGGCGTACTTACAGAGTTAATCATGGAAATACTTGGGGAGCTATGAACACAAATAAAACGATGAATGAGAAGGTTGGAAATTCTTACGATTTGTCCAAAGTTCCAAAACATATCAGCACTGACACTTATCAATAGTACAACCCACTTTCTCACGTGTGATATCAACATTCATTTTTGAGAGAATCGTAGCTCTGAGAGCAACAAAGCGTTTGATTACTTATGTCATGCTTCAAGAATCAGCGTCCATCCTTTCCACCTCTGTGAGGGAACCATTTCTTGGCTCTTCTGTAGTAAAATAACTAAAACCGCCGCCCTGCCGCGCTCTTCACCAGCCCCTGTCACTAACTAGATCGGATGTTCAGTAAAAATTTGCATTTATTTGCGCCTCTGTTTTCCAACAGGTTATCTGTTGAGAACCTGTAAGGTTTTGGCACTTTCAGAATTTTGGAATACAGTAATGAAAGAAAGCAAACATTCCGCTTTTTCTTCTGAGACAGGGACTTATTATAAAGCTCTGGCTGGCCAGGATCTTACTAAGTAGACCCTTCTGGTCTCAAGTTTACAGCAATCCTCCTGCCTCTGTCTCTCTAGTGGTGGAATTACAAGCATGCGCACTGAGCTCGGCAGCATTCCTGCGCCTTAGGAATGAATGAAGGCACTGAGGTCAGCCAGGTAGGAGGACGGAGGGCAATTCAGGACAGGCCTCAGGGAGAAGAGGAGCTACTGGAACAGAGACTTGGACGAAAAGCACTCTGAGGAAATCTAGGAAAATGGCATTCTAGGTGCAGGAAGCCACCAGGAAGAATGCCCTAAGGCACAGTTCTCTGGAATGGAGAAGTGTCCAGTACATCTGAACAGAAACCGGTAAGACCAGGAAGAGATGAGCCGGCCTGGGAAGCATGTGGGGCAGGAAAAGACAATGCAGGTGGGTACGAGCAGACCTTGAAAGGACTCTGGTTTTACTCGGAGGGAGATAAACTACGGGAGTGACAGGCCCTGATAGTATCTATTCTTCCAAATGGATAGCACCAAGCCATGCAATCATTTTTAAATAATAAATCAAAAGCGGGAGCTTAGGCCGGGCTTGCTGGTGTGCACCTGTAATCCCAGCTATTCAGGGTGCTCGGGCGGGGCGGGGCAGGGCGGGGTGGGGGTGGGGTGGCGTTGTGGGGGGGGAAATGACACGTTCAAGACTAGCCCGGGCAGTTTAACAAGACCTTATTTCAAAATAAAAAATGAAAAAAGGGCTGGGGCTGTGCCTCAGGAGTTAGGTGCTTGTATAGCATCTGTGAGAGCGTGGGCTTCAAGCCCTAGAAGAACGACAATGACAACAGAAACAAACAAAAAACAAACAAAACTAAAAACAAAGAAACCGGCCCGTCATCCAAAACACCAGGTTATTCCCGATATAAATATATGTTGAAGTGTTTATAGTACTTAACAAATATTGAATTAACCTTAATTTTAACATAATTGAAGAGTCTTTGCTTATACAGACTTAGAATAGTGCTGTCTCATTAACTTCCAGTTATTAAGATGAAAATGTTAAAGTCGGGCGTGGTGGCGCATGCCTGTAATCCCAGCACTTGGGAGGCAGAGGCAGGTGGATTTCTGAGTTCGAGGCCAGCCTGGTCTACAGAGTGAGTTCCAGGACAGCCAGGACTACACAGAGAAACCCTGTCTTGAAAAACCAAAAAAAAAAAAAAAAAAGAAAGAAAGAAAAAGAAAATGTTAAAGATCGTCCAGTGTACTCGGCCACGAGAAACCAAGTATCTTAGTAAAATGTGTTGTTCAGAGTTGCTTTCACGTGCAGAGCAGTTAGCCTCTCAGGGTGACCAGAAGTTTGTTTTGTTGTTGTTGTTGTTGTTTTGTTGTTTTGTTTTGTGTTTTGTTTTTTTTGTTTTTGGTCTTTTGGATTTGCTTTTTCGAGACAGGGATTCTCTGTACAGCCCTGGCTGTCCTGGAACTCACTCTGTAGACAAGGCTGGCCTTGAACTCAGAAATCCGCCTGCCTCTGCCTCCCAGAGTGCTGGGATCACAGGCGTGCGCACCACCGCCCAGCCAGAATTTATGATCTAATTGTAGGAAGTGAACCTCTCATGGACCACTTGTTAGCAGTTTCAAGGGCAGGAGATCAGATCTCCCAAGAGTAAACTTACATAACCAGTGTCCGAGAAGGAGTTGCTTCTTCAGAGTAGATGGCCAGAAAATCCAGTTGCCCCATCCAGAGGGCATCGTGAACTCTGAGACTGATCCCCACGACAGGGAGGTTGAAGGTCGCCGAACTGCTCCATTGCTAGCCTGATATTTATGCATTTGAACTGCTACCATGATTACCACTATGTATCTTAAACATTTTTTCTACATATCTGGTTTCTTTGGAGATATCACATTGTAGCTTTGGAAATTGTTGCTGTTACTTTCTTTTTCTTTTTTTTTTTTCTTTCTTTTCTCTTTTTTTTCTTCTTTTTTTTTTCTTTTTTCTTTTTTTTTTTTCAAGACAGGGTTTCTCTGTGTAGCCCTGGCTGTCCTGAAACTCACTCTATAGACTAGGCTGGCCTCAAACTCAGAAATCCGCCTGCCTCTGCCTCCCAAGTGCTGGGATTAAAGGCATACGCCACCACCGCCCAGCAATTGTTCCTGTTTTTATGTCCACACATAGTCCCTTTCAGTCTGCATCTATACTGCATCATCTCCTAAGGTCTTTTTGAGAAGATACCAATTGTATTGGATTGGAGCTCCCAAATTACCTCAGTTGCTTTAATTACATATCCTAAAGGCCTTATCTGCACTACAGTCACATTCTGAGTTACCAAGGAAGATTTCTTCTTGAAGGGTGTAAACAGAAGAGTCTGTAATGCCTACTTTCAGTATCTAAGAGATCTATCTGGTAAAAGGAGACTCTGGGTTGGGATACTCAGTTTATTTACATTCAAGATAGACACAGGAACCAGAACTTGTTTTTGTTTGGGTAAGGGGTGGATTTGTTTGTTGTATATTTTGAGATTTTATATATCATTAAACTGGCCAGGCAGTGGTGGCGCATGCTTTTAATCCCAGCACTTGGAAGGCAGAGGCAGGCAGATTTTTGAGTTCGAAGCCAGCCTGGTCTACAGAGTAAGTTCCTGGACAGCCAGGGCCATACAGAGAAATCCCATCTTGAAAAACCAAAAAATAAAATAAAATAAAAGAATCATTCAACTGGAACCATCAAGGGGAAAGTAGAGTCTTACTAGTTTCTTATATAGTCTTAATTTTCAAGTGGCCTTGCAAATCTTTGCGTACATTCATTTACCAGCCCGTGATTAAGAGCCAAGAAAGTTGCCCAGCCAAGTGTGTAGGTAGCTTTGGATGCCTGGTTAGAATGGTGCATGGAAAATGGAGTACAAATTAGAAAACTATGCATCAATGTATAAGTTTCAGAGAAGGCAAAAGAGAGGCTTCCATGTTGGATGGAGAAGGGCGCAGTAGGCCTCACTTCATTTGCATTGGCTACAACAGACCTGGGATATGCATCCCCTTTGAATTCCTTAAGAGCTAGAGGGAATAAACCATAAAGCAGTAGGAAGACAAGCTCCAGCACTGCACACACAAATGCACACACACAATGATGGTGAACCAGAGAGAGCATGAGCAAACATCTCTGGATCTCAATTCTGTAAACATCTTTATGGATACTTGCTTATTTCCTTTTTTTTTTTTTTTTTTTTTTTTTTTTTTTTTTTTTGGTTTTTTCAGAGACAGGGTTTCTCTGTGTAGTCCTGGCTGTCCTGGAACTTACTCTGTAGACCAGGCTGGCCTCAAACTCAGAAATCTGCCTGCCTCTGCCTCCCGAGTGCTGGGATTAAAGGCGTGCGCCACCAACGCCCGGCTGCTTATTTCCTTTTGATCTCCTAGCTGAGTGGAACCAAAAGAGATAGCTGAGGAAGATTATAAATTAATCTAAGGAGAACTGTAGCAGAAAGAATTTGCACCCACCCACCCCCATCCCGCACAATACAAAATTACATCGTCAGCAACCAAGGTCCAAAATGTTACACATTATAAAATTTAGTTATTGACAATGCAATAATATCTTATTAAAATAACAAAGAATGAAAGTACTCTTTTCATTTCTAGCCAGTGATGAAATCTCCCCGGAACACTCGTTATTAGATTCTTTCTGTGAAGCTTAAACATTTGTTATTGCCATAAAAGCATGCTTTTGACATTTCTGGTTGCTAGGCGCATCATATCCTTGGAAGTATATATAATAATAGCATTCTCTTGGCTCAAACGGGAGGCTTTTTAATCATCAGGATTCTGTTTTTGCCTGCTCTGCCATATTCGATTTACCATTCAAATTATACACAGAAACCTAAATCCACCAATGCAGAGAAACATAAATATTTAAGGGCTTATATCCAAGAATTTTTTTTTATATTCAGTGTCATTAAAGAACAAAATAAATCTAA
>OZ030025.1:30934596-31022096 GCA_964023405.1 Apodemus agrarius | reverse complement strand
TACCAAAAAGTAAAAATTCATTTCTACATCCATCCTCAGAAGTAACAAAACTTGTGATGTTCTTTAAAAACGAAGAAAAAGGGTTGGAGAGATGGCTCAGCGGTTAGGAGCACTGACTGCTCTTCCGATGGTCCTGAGTTCAAATCCCAGCAACCACATGGTGGCTCAGAACCATCCTTAAGGAGATCTGACCCCCTCTTGTGGAGTGTCTGAAGACAGCTACAGTGTACTTCCATATAATAAATAAATAAATCTTTAAAAAAAAAACGAAGAAAAAGTAAGATATGCTTTCATACGGTAGGCATTTGATCTGTCTTGCAAATGCTAGTTAACTGACAGAAAAGTATGCATTCATTATTACATTTCAAGTCTTAACTTAAACTAGGGTACAGATTACCAAGAGCTGTTACACTCCACAATATTAATTAAATGGTATTTTACAGTAAATTCGAGTAACTGTAACAGCTATCACAGAGGTATGAACCTTATGATTTCTGCTATTAATTAGTAATTATTTCTCATGCCCTAGAAGGTCACGATTAAGACAACATCAAACTCCGATTTGATGGTTGTCATTATGGCCCAACAGCAAAGTGTTAGACGTGTTCCCACCAATGTCACCCTCCCGTAGACACCTTTCAGATCATGACCTATCCAAGGTAATAGTCGCGTCTTCCAGAAGCCAATATTTACATTTTAATCTAGTATTCAAAGTATGAGCTCAGTCCATACACAAATCATTTAATATTTGAGGTGGTTCAAATGGCTCTGTTTTCAGAGATATCTGTGATAAGATTATTTTGGGAAAAAAAAAAGATCACTTAAATCCTATGTAGGAAGATGAACTACAGATCCCTTTATCTTCACCTGCACCTTCAATCGGAAAGATGAGGAATGGAAACTGTAGCCTTCGTCTGATTCTATTCTGGTGAAAATAACAGAAGGCGTAGATTTCAGGTCACTTACTTACCGTCTACCTACCTTTCTCTGAGGCTTCCAGAACTTTCACTTGTCTAGACCCGTTCTCTTTCTAATCAGCGAACCTCTGTCAGTCCTTTAAGTAGGACACAGAGATTTCATCTATTTATCTGCAGACGCGTCTGTCAAAGAGCACCACCCGTCTGTTTCAAAAACGGCTAAAGCCTGTGTTCTACTTAGGTTTCTGTCCCTGCCATAAATGCTCTCACCTACAGCAACTCAGGGCTGGAGAGGGTTTACCTGGATTACAGGTTCCAGCAGGTCGTTAAAGGAAGCCAAGGAAGAGACTGAAGCAGTCACCATGGAGGAATGCAGTTTACTGCCTGGCTTCCTGTTAGCCTTCTCAGCTAACTTCCTTACAGAACCCAGGACTGCCTGCCCAGGGCTGGCCCTGTTTACAGTGGGCTGGGCCATCCTAAATTAAGCAGTAATCAAGAAAATGCCTGACAGACATGCCCACAGGCCAATGTGATGGAGGCATTTCTCTCTTCCCAGGTGACTCTGGCAATCCATATTAAAGTGTTTATAGCATCTATCCACACCAGATGCTTAACGCGCCAAATGTTGCTTTCTGTCCAGCATCAGTAACGGGGAGAGATTAGAGCCGAGGTGACTAACCGTCCCTGTTCGTTTGGGGCTTAGGACTTTCAATACTAAGATATGCCCTGCCCAAGCCGAGAACACATCACTGCCAGAACTGGAGAGTCCCGGCTGGATTCTAGAAATTCCAACACGATATGGCATTTTAAACCCACTTCTGCTGCAAACCACACTAGCACGTTCCCTACTACATCTGTGTGTCTGTCACGGACACGTTGTAGCCTTTCGAGAAAGGATGTTCAGCAGGGCTAGTTTAGTGGTTTGGTCACCTGGAATCTAAGAGGAGCCTCAGTTAATGCCTCCCTCGGATTGCCTGTAGGGTCTTAAACTGATCAATAATTATGTTAATATGAGTACCGGGAAGGGTCTAGCTTACGATGTGCAGCACCACTCCTGGGCGAGGCTGTGTAAGAAAACTGGCTGAGCATACCATAGGAGCAAAAAAAAAAAAAAGTAAGCAAGACTTCTCCCTGTTTCCAGGTTCTTGCTTTGAAACGCCTGCCCTCCCTTCCTTTTTAGGATGGACCACAACCAGTAGTTGAAGCAAAACCCTGTCCTCCTGAGGCTGCTTTTGGTCCAGATGTTTAATCATAGCAGTAGAGAGAGAGCAAACTAAGTGAAGACTTGGCACCAAGAGACAGAACTTGCTGTGTTATTTAGGGGAGGGTTGTGGAAGGAGTTTGAACTCTCAGCCTGGAAAAAAAAAAAAAAAAAAAAAAAAAAACAATGAGTGAGTGAGTGTTTAGGAATTAATGAGCTGTTGTGGAGACTTGGAAGATAACCCTGAGGACAGGGCATTGTCTTGGAGACAATGGAGGTCTGGCTTGGGACACTTCAGAGGGAAGCTTGAGAATCCCTCAAAGTTTCTATAGGAGCCACTCTTGTGATGTTTTGTATTAAGAATCTGGTGGTGTCATCTGGAGCTAAAGAATCACCTGGGGTTGAGAAGAAACCAATACCACTTGAAGTGGAACTTTACTGGACCAAATGGCTCAGGTTAGCAGAGGTTAGGTCAGCTGTGTGATGAAGAAGAGACCAGCATCACTGAAGCTGAGTTTTCTGGAAGTATTTTCTCCTGGTCAGCACAGAGAAGCTGTGGTCCAGACAGGGCCAAGGCTGCAACTCATGCTATCGGGTGGATTTGGTAATGTGTGAAAAGTCTCCCAGGTGACACTGCTTTTGAAGGCATGAAGGGATCCTGGAGAGAATGTGAGAGGCCAGGGGGAGGGCATTGGGGAAGGTGCAGCCTCAGTTACAGAGGCAACCCCAGGATTTAAGGGGTCAGAGAGAGGAGCTGAGGCTAGGCCCCATGTGGCAGGTTCAGAGTCCCCGGAGAGGGCTCAAGAGAGACTATTAATGAAGGTTCAGCTCAGGAGCAGTACAGACCCAAACATACCGGAGATGGTAGGACCATGGATGATTGCCAAGAAGAGCAGCAAGTGTCGAATGCTGTTAGCCTAAGTTCCAAGAGAAGCCACGTGCTCTGTGAATGGCAGAACCCGAGAGGTGGAGCTCCCCAAGCTCTTTGGAGCCCAGAACATCATAAGGAATCCCCAGATGCGAGACATTGAGCTATATAGGATTTGATTTACAACACTGAAGCTTGCTTGGTTTTACTTTAATTTGATTGTGACTGGGATTCTTCCCTCTTGAAATAACATCTTTAACTTCTGTTGTGATCATAAAAAGAGAAAGCGGCGTAAGAATATGTTCTATGGGCGTGTGGGGGAAGGGGGTGCCTCAGTGGGCCCATGCCGAGGCATCCCTTCCCCCCCCCGCCCCCTCCCTCTTTCCCCCCCTCCGCCGCCTACCCCTGCCCCCCCTCCCCCTCCCCCCTCCTATCCCCCGCCCCCTCGCCTCCCCTCCCCCGCCCCCTCCCCCCCCACCCCCAGGGACACGGTGGTATAGTATAAAATAGAGTTTATTTAGGGCATGGGATGGGAGTTACAGGGTTAGTAGAGGCAGAGAAAGGGAGAGAGTAGAGAAGCAGAGGCCAGCCATGACCACGGGAGAGAGGGGGCATGGGGGGAGTGAGGGAGAGCAAGGGGGCAAGATAGAGAGACATGAGGGTAAGACAATAAGAGAGGAGGGGCAAGCAGCCCCTTTTATAGTGGGCCAGACCTACCTGGCTATCTGCTAGGTAATTGTGGGGAGGGACATACCGGCTGTTGCCTGGTAACTGTGGGGCGGAGCTTAGACAGAATCCTAACATCTTCTTTTTGATTTTCAGGCACCCACAATTAATACACTTCGAATATTTTAAAGAGATTGAACTTTTAAAATGTTTGATTATTTTTAAACACTGGGGGACTTTTTAAAAATTGGAATGTTGTCGGGCAGTGGTGGCACATGCCTTTAAATCCCAGCACTTGAGAGGCAGAGGCAGGCGGATTTCTGAGTTCGAGGCCAGCCTGGTCTACAGAGTGACTTCCAGGACAGCCAGGGCTACACAGAGAAACCATGTCTCGAAAAACAAACAAAAAAAATTGTAATGTTTATATTATTATACTGAAATTAATATAGGATCTTTGGGATAAACAAAAAAAGGAGAGATTACTATCTATCTAATTAAGTTGTTCTGATGTGCCAAATTGACAAAGGGTCAATCACCCTGGTTAGTTTTATTTGACAACTTGACCCAAGTTAAAATGAACAGGGAAGAGGAATTATCAACTGAAAACAAAAAACAAAACAAACAAACAAAACAAAACAAAACAAAACAAAAACCTCCATTGGACTGCCTGTAGGCATGTCTGTAGGGAATTTTCTTGATTAATGATGAAGGTGGGAAGGCCCAGCTCACTGGGTAAAGCGGCACCTCTGATCAGGTGTTTCCTGGGTTCTCTGAGGTTGAAGACACCACCGTGAGGAGCAAGCCGGTGAGCAGCACTCCTCCGTGGCCTGTGCTTCCTTCGGTTCCAGCCTCCAGGCTCCTGCACGGAGCTCCTGCCCTGACTGCACTTCTCGGTGGAGGACTGCAACTGTAGGCTGAAATAAACCATTTCCTCCCAACGCTGTTTTGGGTCATGCTGCTTAATCACAGCTATAGAAAGCAGAGTGAGGCATCAGCCTTCTTGAAAATCGTTAGTCAACGTTTCTCGTCTTCTTTTGAGTTCTCCACTGGCAGAAATGCCTCCCCCCAAGGGTGCAGAAGCATTTTGCTACTGGTATTTGGTTTGACGTCACAGATGACCTCAAACCTAGGTTTCAATGACATTCCATTATTATCTAGCCTTTTCAAGAATCTGGTGTTTTAGCCGGGCATGGTGGCGCACGCCTGTAATCCCAGCACTTGGGAGGCAGAGGCAGGGGGATTTCTGAGTTCGAGGTCAGCCTGGTCTACAGAGTAAGTTCCAGGACATCCAGGGCTACACAGAGAAACCCTGTCTCGAAAAACCAAAAAAAAAAAAAAAAAAAAGAATCCGGTGTTTTTTTTTTTTCCTCAGTGCTAATAGCTCCTTAGCCATATAACTCCAATTTGAACTAATCTTACCTCTGCCTCTCTCCACCCCACACCCCAGTTTCTTCTTAAGTCAACTAAAAGATCTGTACTGACTGACAGTAAATTAAAAGGGCTTTTCTGATGATTAGGTAAACTACATCTTATCCAAATGACTTCTTAAAGCTGAGATTATTCGTGCCGTAAATATTTATCGAGCAGTTCCTATGTTATTAGCACTGTGTTTAGTGCTAACTATACAGGCTGCACGAGGTAAGCAGTCTATTGGGCTAATGAAGGTGCTGGGTGTGTGTGTGTGTGTATGTGTGTGTGTGTGTGTGTGTGTGCGCGTAAATGAGCAGTTGCAGTGTGGTGAGCTTTCTGAAGCCAGCGTTCCCCAAGCTATGGGAGCCCACGGGAGGAACAGCTAATCCAGAGTTGGGGGTCGTGGACAACTAAGCAGATGTTAGCACTTGTCTGCTTATGCAGTCATTTGGTTTATTTAACAAACATGAGAGGCGAATATACACGAGGCACTAAGGACGCTATGTTTCTACTAAATATTTTCACAATGTAGTGTAAATACAATAAGTTCTTACAATCTAGCATAAAACGTATATGAACAAAAATGTGCCATTAAAGTCAAATGGAATAATACACCATTAAGGAAGGTTTTACAAAAGCATGTATTATTCTGTTAGTCAGGGTTCTCAAGAGAAATAGAATTGATAAAAATGAATGCATATATTCATTTTATATATTTTATATACATTACCATACATGCAGTCTATATTATGTATGATTTATGTATGTATTTATGTACATATTATACACGCGAGCATGCATATGGGA
The DNA here is from genome assembly GCA_964023405.1 of Apodemus agrarius. Lineage (NCBI taxonomy): Eukaryota > Metazoa > Chordata > Mammalia > Rodentia > Muridae > Apodemus > Apodemus agrarius. Next base: position 31,016,227 of record OZ030025.1, on the reverse strand, counting down.
TTAATTAGAGCTGCTTACAGGCTGTGTACAACAATGGCTGTCTGCCTCTGTGAAGTCGAGGAATTCGTTAGTTGTTCAGCCCTTGAAGCTGGATGTCTTAGCCGCTCTTCAGTTTACTTTGGGATCCAAGGTATGAAGTTTCCAGCAAAAACAAGAGGAAGCAGGGAAAACAGCAAGTGCTTCCCTTCTTTCATATTCTTTTCAGGCTGCCAGCAAAAGGCTTGGCCCAGAGTTAAGGAGAACCTTCCCGCTTCAAAAGACCTAGATTTAGGGTGCATCCTTCCATCAGATTATTCAATCAAGAAAACCCACTCCTTGGTGTACCTAGCCACTTGGGTTTTTAATTAAATTCCAGACGTAGTCAAACTGACAACCGAGAAGAGTTGTCATAAATTCTGTGTGGAATCCTGCTTGACCCTGCAGGCTAAGGAGTAACAGCATGCCAGAATTATGTAGAGACACGGAAGAAAATGAATAAATACCTGCACAGTACAGCTATCATGTGTGACCAAGGCATGACAGAGATTGGCAATGAATGCACTGGAAAATGGTAATGGGATCTCAAAAAATTTCCTGTGCCATTTTAACAGGGCAGGGCTTATTCTGGAAGGCCACTGGGTGGTTTCCAGTCTGGAAGTGGCCATTCAGATTTGTGTTTCAAAAACATGTTTGTAAGCATGCAGTGATGGGCCAGAAGAGGAAACACTTTCTTAGGGTTTTACCTTGTCATGTAAGTATAGCAGGATCTTACTGCCATTTTATCTATAAGCCTCTGGGACTGAAAATATTGCCAAACTGAGGTAAAGTAACATATCATCGCAGTGAAATGGAGTTGGAAACTTCTATCCAACCCACTCTGGGAATCTGGTTACAGAGTAGGTTCTTATTAGCTTTGTGTAATTGGTTGAATAGAATCTGTACCAACCTGAATCTGACCCTTTGAAGCGTCCTCTTTGGGTTGCGGTGAGGATTAAATATGATAAGACATGTAAAGCCCTAGTCAAATAAGATTTCATCAAATATTAGTCTTTTTATCACAATTACCCCATCATATATATGATTTTTATGTAGCAAACTGTGTTGGATATGACTATGTTCAGTATATACTTACTGAAAAAGTTGTACATATATTCCACTGTTCCACAATTCTACCTCAGCCTCCAGAGTGCTCAACTTACAGATTCTGGACAGTATGATCAGCTATAAATTAACAAACAAAGCAAAACAAAACAACGTTTAAAAAAACTTTTTTCAGAGATCCACATTATTACAGCTACTCTTAATAGGTAGAAAGTCAGGGGCTGGAGAGATGGCTCATTGGTTAAGAGCACTGAATTCAAATCCCAGCAACCACAAGGTGGCTCACAACCATTCTTAATGAAATCGGATGCCCTCTTCTGGTGTGTCTGAAGATAGCTACAGTGTACTTACATATAGTAAGTAAGTCTTAAAAAAAAAAAAAAAGGTAGAAAGTCTTATTGTCAATGAAGAAATGGGAAATTGCGCTAAACAAGTGGCGGTTCCAAATCACATTTTGCCAGAGAAAACCCGTGTGAGGCACATGCAGAACAATTATTTTTGACTCAAGACACTCCAAAACTAGACTAGCTGCTTTTGAACTGGGTTTACTGGATTGAGAACAGCATGTAAGACGCTCTTAACAGAGGTTGGTTTCTAATCGTATATCTAATAACAAGTTGCAAATAGGGAGCTATTATTGATGCTTCAGGTTTTGATAAAAGGTTCTTTAAATGAGCCATCTTCTTCCAATGAAAAATGCATTAAAAAAGCTCATTATCTTTTAGATAGTTTCAACCAGGGGCCTAGCACATCTTCCTTACAAATAGCTCCCTGCCCCATGTCATGTATTCCTTCTTCTAGACTGGAGCAAATTACTCTTCGCCGGCCAAACTTATGAATCAACTGCCCTTGGTCATTTCTGCAATCTGCCAGGCAACAGCCCGTGCACCCAAACTCTTTCCATGCGAATCCACTAAATAAGGTTTCACCGGATCCAATATCATTCCCTTAACCGTGGATCCTGCCTAAAAGGTAACAGAGAAGGCTGAACCACTCCTGGACCCACCCCCTCCCCGCGGCAGCAGCCAATCGCTTTGCTCCGTGGTGCACCCGACGCCTCGGATTGGACTCACAGAGGCCCGGCGCGGAAGCAGAGCACAGGGGTGGAGCGCGAAGGCCTGTCCATCACGTGCGGCCGCGGGGTCTCCCCGCCTTCACAGCGCGCCCCGCGGCGCCAAGGGGGGCGGAGCCCGGGACCCGCCGCGCCTGCGTGCTGTGCATTCCCGGGAGCAGCAGCTGCTGCCACCGCCGCCGCTGCCGCCGCCGCCACCGCCGCCGTCGCCGCGACCTCCGCGTTCGGTAGTAGAATTCGGAACCCCTGCGCCCAGCTAACAATGAAGCAGAGTTCTAACGTGCCGGCTTTCCTCAGCAAGCTGTGGACGCTTGTGGAGGAAACCCACACCAATGAGTTCATCACCTGGAGCCAGGTACAGTCGGGGACGCGGTGGCCTCGGGTCCCCCTTGTCGAACCGACTCGGCTCGGCTCGGCTCGGCTCGGCTCGGGTGGGCAGTGCTGGACTGGGCTGGGCTGGGCTGGGCTCGACTCGGCGGCTCCCGCGGCCTGCGGCGGCGCGCGGCCTCCCCACCTCGCGCGGACCCCCGGCTTTGTGTGCGCCGCGAGCCGGGCCCCGCAGGCTGCGTTCGCCTCCAGCCGCGCGCCGTGGGGGAGGGGCGCCCTGGTAACGGTCCCGCCGCTCCCCCCCCGGGAGCTCGGAACCGGCCTCGGCCGCGCGTTCTGCACACTCATCCTCCGTCGTCTGCTCGCCGCGGGGCGCGGAGGTTGCGGAGCCCTGGGCGGGCGAGCCGGTTAGCGGGCGAGCATGGGGTGTTATCTAAAGAAATCACCTCCGCAGGGATTGCTTGCCCCCGCGTCTAGGATCTTTTATGATGGTAATGGGAAAATGTGCAGACTCAGACTGCTCTGACGGCCGTGAGCTATTTAGTTTTATTTATACATTTTATTCATGTAGTTTTAACATAGAAATTCCCCAGTTATTGTTTGGAGGCTGGGTCCCCCAAACAATTGTTTAATCGTTTCTTTAAAATAATTATGCTAGTAAAAGTGCCTGTAGACCATGTAACTTAGCAGCTTGGAGTTTAAAGAAACGAGTCGTTAAATTTCACAGAATGGTTGCTGGCAGAGTAGGATGTGGTTGCCTTGATCAGTTTGATCCAGATTCTCCTTAAAAATAAAGATGACCTTAATCAAGCCTGGTCTAAGTTATGCGTTAGATGGATGCGTTGCCTAGGTGACCCAAGACCCCCCTCCCTCCCCCCAGTTCCACACAAAGATTCTTTGCAGAGCGATTATTTACATCACTTGTGCCTTTGCTTTACTAGACGCGCAATTCTTGGATTGTTCGACTCACTGCATGAAAGGGATTGGCTCTTACTGGAGCTGATGACTTATTCGGGGTATTTTCAGGTTCACAGTTTTTGAGATGAGTAAGTGGGAAATACCTAGGTACGTGTCAAATAAATGTTTTCTCCGTTTCTTTTGTGGTCTTTTCTGTTGTTAAAACTAGCTTTTCACCCTTGCGTGCTTTTAATAGGTAACAGCAATGGAATATACCGGATATTTGGACGACTCTGTCACTCAATTTTGCTGAGTATTAGTGCCAGGTTTTTTAAACCTTTCTTTCTAGGATTTAATTTTCCTGTGTATTGTCACACAGGTGCCCCACCCCCAACCCCTGCTGGTTGCTTAGACTAAGCAATTGATTAATTTAATACATTGGTACAAAGAAGTGAAAATAAGAAAGGCAGCTACCAGCACGAACTTAAAATAAACAGACTGCTCACGCTTTTCATCAGTCCGAAGGATTAAAGGGTGATGAGGCTGGATCAGTCCAGACTGCTGCTCAGCTGTCTTTTAACGTTAGAAACTGGACGGAAATATATTCCTTTCCCCCAACCAAGCTGAGTTGATTGAACTTCTTGAGCGTAGGCCGTTTATTTGTACTGTCTAAAAGTTCTACACAAATGTATTGGCAGTTGGTTCTAATTAAACAGTATTGTATATGTGGCCTGATAACCTCAAATTGGCCAAAACATTTTAATAACCTTTTTGCTTTTGATCGGTACAGACTGTGGAGAATTTAAACTAGTGCATAAGTGTGAAATCTTATTAACTGAATGAAATAAGCTACTTAATTGCTTTTATTTATTGTATTAAGTCTCAGTTTATATTTATAACTGCCCATTTCTAATACACCAATAGGACAGTCAGAGTGTGAAGTCATGGGGTATTCTAGAGGCCCAATTGGTGCTTTAATGTTTGAGTCACTGAAACTGCTACAAAATGTAATGGGTTTGATTGGAATGGAGTAACAGGCATCCTGAGATACTATGACTGTGGCCCAAAACATTTGTAGATGACAAAGGCATATTATATTGTCAAAGGTTGGGCACCTGAGATGGAATGCTATTTGGGATGCCAGTACTGAAAGGTACAAATGTAAGCTGATGTTGTCGGAAAACCAAAATAAGTCTCCCCCCGCCCCCTCTTTTTTAAAAGATTTTATTTGTAATCTGTCCTGGTCTGTGTGTGCATATGCATATTTGAATGAAGGCAGAAGAGGGAGGCAGACTTCCAAGTCCTGGACTTTGGACTGTTAGGAGCCTACCCACATGAGTGGGAGGAACCACATTGGGGTTCTCTCAGCAGTAACTCTCAACTGCTGAGCTCTCTTACAGCCCTGCTGTGATCTTCTAAAAGCTTCTGTTTGTGTGCCGTGTTTCCTTTAAATTTGTATTGAATTATAGAGGTGGTTTTTAGCATTTACACTGGCTCAGGCTATCACTTTAAGGCCTTTTAAAAGCAGAAGCTCTGGGGACTAAGCGAACATTGATGCAACCCCTATCCTCCACAGTGGTAGAAAATCCTACACTCCTTTAGCTTGAGTGTAAGCCAAGGGAAGAAACCTTTTACCTGTATCCTGGAAAGCTTGACTTAATCGTCCTACAGGCCTGTATAAGTTCACTTTTCCTAGAAATTTGTTTTGTGACAAAATTGAAAAAAGAATATTCTGATTATCCTTTAATACAAAAATATGATAGTCTGAGCTATGAAAATTATACTGAATGAGTTATCAAGTCAGAATAGTAGGTATATCCAGACTATCTTTTTTTTTTTTTTTAATGTATTTATTTCAGTCCTCCCCAACAAAGTTTCTTTTATGGTTTTTGTTTTTAACATTTCCTGTAGCTTCAGAGTTTTACATAGCTGTTTGTTTCTTTTGTTTTGTTTTTTGATTTTTGCTTTAGTAAATAGAATCTAGGATAGAGGTAATACTTTTAGATCCCTTGAGGATGTTTTAATGTAACACTGTCCCAAAGAGAGCACATGTTTATGGTGGAAACAACTTGAGAAACTTGATATAGAAAAGGGGCTATAAAAGTTAGATAGAAATTCTTATGGACAAAAAAAAGAGCTTTTATTTATTTATTTATTTATTTTAATTTTTTAATTAATTTATTTATTTGGTTTTTTTCGAGGCAGGGTTTCTCTGTGTGGTCCTGGCTGTCCTGGAACTCACTCTGTAGACCAGGCTGGCCTCGAACTCAGAAATCCGCCTGCCTCTGCCTCCCAAGTGCTGGGATTACAGGCGTGCGCCACCACGCCCGGCAAGAGCTTTTATTTTTATAAACATTTAAGTAAAGCTCTCTGAAAGAAAGTAATGAAATCTTGGGTACTAATAAGTACACAAAAAGAAAATAAATTACACTGTAGAAATGGCTCAGTGGTTAAGAGCACTGACTGCTCTTCCAAAGATCCTGAGTTCAAATCCCAGCAACCACATGGTGGCTCACAACCATCTGTAATGAGATCTGACGCCCTCTTCTGGAGTGTCTGGAGACAGCTGCAGTGTACTTGCATATAACAATAAATAAACCTTTGGGCCGGAGCAAGCATGCCTGAGCGAGGTCATGAGTTCAGTTCCCAGCAACCACATTCCCAGCTCACCAACCATCTGTACAGCCAGTGAACTCATATACATAAAATAAATAAATCTTTAAAAAGAAAGAAAAGAATGCAGGGTAAACACAGGATTTGCAATGAAGATGTAGCCACATTGTAAAAGTGATATACTTCCAACAGTAGAAGTTTAATAGAATTACCTAACTACATGAAGCATATGGAAATAGCAAACTCAAATGAGTATAAGACCGGTTAGGAAGAGCAGCCACTGTTGAGAGAGGTAAGATCCCTTCTCCCAAGACTAAGATGCAAACCTTTGGGGAAAGTATGTTCATGTGTTACTGAGTGACAAAAACCAGCACTCACGCGATGCTGTTGGAATGTAACTGGAAATCTACAAAACAGAGGGGTTGATTGGCCCGCTTGCAGGCTTGTTTCCTTAGTTGGTGTCTATTGCTGTGATGGTCAAAGGTAACTTAGGGAGAGGATTTGTTTGGCTTCTGTATCCCAGGTGCTGGGCCATCGTGGGATGTGCACAGGGACACAGGCAGGCACCTGGGGTAGGAGCTGAGCCTGACGCCCTACAGAAACTTGGCTTACCGGCCTGCTCCACACCCTGTGGCTTCTTATCACGCTGTCTTACTGCAGGACTGTCTGCTGCCTGCCCTGGAGAGGCATTGTCCTCCGTAAACTGGGCCCTTCCATTTCAAAGGTCAACCGAGAAAATGCAGAACAAACTTGCCTAGAGGTCATTCGGGGGCATTTTCTCTATTGAGGCTCCCCTGTCACAAAAAAAAAAAAAAAAAAAAAACAAAACCCTCCCCCCTCTCCCCCAAACCTAGCCAACACTCTGTCTGCTGTCTGAGGAATACAGTTTAATTGGGACACGCCCATGCCCAGTTGTTTGTACTTCTATGTTTGTGGTGCTGGGAATAGTAAGGCTGATAAGCGGCCACTTTGCCTTTAAGCCATACCTTTAGCCTTAGGCCCAAATATGTTTATATACTGTCCTAGCTGATTTTTGGATAGAAGTAGGTTCTTGGGTTTTGGGGATTAGCAAGTCAGAAATACTGATTTGATTTTGAGAAAAGTTTGCCATTCTCTATGTTAGAGCATCACAGAAAGCCATGAGGAAGTGCCTTCTTAGAAACATGGCTTTGAAACCTCCCAAGGGACAGGGGGTGACAGAAAAGATGCTGTTTTAGCTCCTCTTAACCATACACGAGCCCGTTTGCATTACAGAAGACTCTTCCACACACACTGGAGCCAAGAAGAACCCATCTGAATTTATCACTAGTGTCCCCTACCGACGCAAAGGTTAGATTGTGGCCAGGAAAGATATGTAAGAGACTCTGGTTTGCAGATCAGACAGTATGGATGAGTTTACAACAACGGGTTGACAGCTTGGCACATAAGCTGAGTGGGACCTCTGGAGCGTTTAGGAAAAAGGTAAGGGAAAGACCCGTCTAAAAGAGCATTTAAGTAGAGACCAGGGTGGTTACAAAGGATGGGTGAGGCAGGAGTATTGAAAACAAGACTTGCCACTGTGCCCTACTGGGGGAAGCAGACAGATTTGTGGTTGTCCTGTCTTTAGAAAGAACATGAGGTTGTGGTGGGCAAATGCAGAGACATTAGGACCTTAAGGACCTTTCTATGTCAAGAAACTGGAGGTCAAGGAACCAGTTAGACATGATCACAGTTTTTCAGACTATTGCAGTAGTGGTGAGTTCTTTGATTGGATACCTATTGTAAAGGCAAAAAGCTTCAGAGATTGGTGGGGGATTCACTGGAGAAGAGACTGAGTAGAATTAGCAGTGGCTCATGGGGAAGGCCATATAGCTCAGTAGTACAGGAGCTTGTATGGCATGCTTTAGACTGGATCCATTCTCAGTACCACCTTTTACTCCACAGAGAAAGGGACGGAAGAAAGTCAGAAGACTCTCACTCAGATTTGGCTTGTGGAACACAGTGGAGGATTAGGAGGCATGATAGTTGTAGACACATTTTATGTTTGAAATTAAAAGAGATCACTATAGTGTGGAACAAGGGTGCCTTCTCTGGAACCTGAGCTGATCCATATATAATAAACTAATTAGGTATTTTTGGAATATGGCTGTTGAACTGAAAAGGTTTTACAAATGATTGAAACTCTTCTGATCTCAAACATTTTGGAGAAGGTATACCAACCCATATTTGAGAATTGTTTTATTTTGCTTATCTTTAGTTATGTGCATGTACCTAGTATCATAAGGGGAGATATGCACTACTAGGAACAGAAATATTTCTGAACAGCATGGCTCTGTACTCACTCCCAAGACATCCCAAAGGAAGCAGTCAGTAGGTCGGTTCAGTCCAACTTTGGCACTGGGGTCCTGTAGAGTAGAGCCTTTGAGGATAAAGCCCTATGGTTGAAAGAAAGTACTTGGGAAGACAAAGACAAAAAGGTGTAGTTTTGTTTACACTGCTTTGAATTCCTGGTGAGTCGAAAGCACCTGCCCAGGGGCTACCTCAGCTAAAGGACACACACACACACACACACACACATACACACACACACTACTCATTTTTAACCTGCCTTATGGCCCAGTGGCTGGGCTCTTCTAAGCCTCCCCAGCTAGTGTGCCCTTTCCTTTGCTCCTTGATCAACACCCCTAAATCTGCCCTTAGCTTGTATCGCCCCGTTACCTTCTTGCTCTACGCCCTGTATCTGTCCTCAGCTTAGTTATGTTTCTAATCTCCCGCCTTGGGGAAGCAGCCAATGGCCACTCGACCCAGGATCTCACATAGCTGGTGACTCCCTCTGAAGCTCTGCAGATCTCCTCCTCTGGTGTCTACTAGCCTGCCTGAGGGAACCTGGATGTTCCTCCCCCCCACCCCCCATTGGCTGCTGGAGTCTTTATTGATTGATAACCAGTTAGGGAACTGTACCTTCAGTGTTCATATGCAGATTCGTTATCACTGCATCAGAACCACCCCATACAAAAAGGAACTAAATGATTTGGTATTTAAATAGAGATAAGGAAAGGCCAATTACTTAGACCAGAAGGAACTGGGGAATGAGTAATCTCTTAGAAGTTCACACGCTGCTATCAAATGTTTAAAATTTCTGGTGTATATAAACAATTTATGAGTTATAAGAAAATAAGATGTTGATAATTTAACCAAAGATTGTATACATTGCTTTCCAAAGATATAAAATCAGCTTTTTTTTCTTGATACTTGTGCATGAGACATTCAATTACTTCACTTTTTTAAAGAGACTATTACCATTCTTAGAGGTTATCAGTAAATAGAAATTATCTCAAAAAGGCTTGCTTTAATTTCTATTTCTGCATAGTAATTAGTGAATTCTAAAGTCTCTTCTGTTATTAGCTACATAACTTACTGTTCTGTGGAAAATTTGTATTGCTATAGCAATTCCTTATAGTATTTAATTACCTACCATTTGTTGTAATTGCATTTCATCATCTTTAAAACTCTTGAAAATTAAGACAATTTAAAGTTAAGACAGCTTATTGCATTTGTTAAGGTAAAGGAGAATGAGTGCCTTTGCAGTGCTAAATTTGTTTTTTTGTTTTTTAGTTTTATTTATTTATTTTATGTATATGAGTACACACCATTGCTCTTTTCAAACACACCAGAAGAGGGCGTCAGATCCCATTACGGATGGTTGTGAGCCACCTTGTGGTTGTTGGGAACTGAACTCAGGACCTCTGGAAGAGCAGCCAGTGCTCTTAACCGCTGAGCCATCTCTCCAGCCCCTAAATTTGTTTTCCTTAGATCCTTTTATCTTAATACTTAAAGGTCCTTTGTGTTTTGATAATGTATTATTGGACCATTTTACTCTATTGTTTCAAATTGTCTTAGATGTTTTATGGAGATGAATGTGCTTTTTCTTTTCTCTGTCTTGTCTTTAAGTCTTTGTGAAGTAAACTTTTGTTTATTTGGTGGTTTACCCGATCCATCTCCCTTTTTTATTTATTTATTTTTGGGTTTTTTTCTTTCTTTCTTTTTCTTTTTTTGGAGACAGGGTTTCTCTGTGTAGCCCTGGCAGTCCTAGAACTCTGTAGACCAGGCTGGCCTCAAACTCAGAAATCCGACTGCCTCTGCCTCCCAACTGCTGGGATTAAAGGTATGTACCACCACCGCTTGGCGCTTTTTTATTTATTGCCCAACATCTATCTATCTTTCTTTCTTTCTTTCTTTCTTTCTTTCTTTCTTTCTTTTTTTTTTTCTTTTTTTGGTTTTTCGAGACAGGGTTTCTCTGTGTAGTCCTGGCTGTCCTGGAACTCACTCTGTAGACCAGGCTGGCCTCGAACTCAGAAATCCACTTGCCTCTGCCTCCCAAGTGCTGGGATTACAGGCGTGCGCCACCACGCCCGGCGCCCAACATCTTTCTTAAATAGTCCTCCTTTTCTGGATGATTTATGGTGCTACCTTTGTAGAGGTTTTGTTTGGTTTTGTTGTAAAATAACATTTTTACCAATGACATCAAATTAATCATTTTAGCTATTTTTAAGTGTACACTTCAGTTACACTATAGTTAATCTTTTCAAACTGAAATTGTGCCTTATCTTCTATTGCTGTGACGCACTGAGTCCTTTTGAGGCTTACAGGTAAGGTGAGTCCATGACCATGAGGCAGCCATGATCATGGCAGGCAGACAGGCATGGCATCAGAGCAGTAGGCAGGAGTTTACATCTAATCTACAAGCCAGAGGCAGGGAGAGCTCAGTGGAAATGGTGTAGACTTTTGAAACCTGAAAGCTGGTCTCTGGTGATAAACCCCTCTAACAAGGCCACACATTCTAATCCTTCCCAAACAGTTCCACCAACTGGGCCCGATCACTCTATGAGCCTTGTTCATTCAGACAGCTACAGAATGTAGCAGCAGCAGTCACCTCTTCTCCTGAACTACCCACACTCCCATTCTACTTACCTAGGACATGGGCTTTTGAAAATTATTTATGTAAGTGGAATCATACAGTGTGTGTGTGTGTGTGTGTGTGTGTGTGTGTGTGTGTGTCGCTTTTGGACTGGCTTTTTTCACATAGTATAATGTCCGTATCATTTATCTATTTTGTAAAATATGTCAAATGAATCTGATTATTTCGTTGTATGGGTATACCACATTTTGTTTATCCATTGATCCAATTATGGACACTTAAGTTGCTTTTATTTTTTGGCTTTGTGACTTATATTACAGGGATCTTCAGGTTCTTTTTCTGTCTTACAGTGTTTATACAGAATAGGAATTATTGGCTAACTTAGTAATTACTTCATTTTTGTGTTTGTTTTTTAGCAACCTTTGTACTATTGTACCACAAGAGCTGCCCTATATTCTATTCGGCTAGCAGTTCATAATGGTTCAGATTCCATTACACCTTTACCATGGTTTTGATAAAAGCCCTTGTGAGTTGCTGGGAAGTACCTTGCTGTTTCAGTCCCAGTGTCCTCACGATTGGTCATATGGAGCATCTTTCATGTGTTTATTGGCAATTTGTGAATCTGGGAAATGCTGCTTAAAGTCCTGGCTTATCAATGAGCTTCTTTGTCATTTGGATTGTAGATGGTGTATATCCATTGTGGATGTGCAGCACACGTCTGTCACATATATGATTTACAGTCAGCTTTCCCAGCTGTGTGTGTGTCTTCATTCTTGCTGATGTCCTACATACAACACTTTTTCAACTTGATATGCTCCCATATTTCTGATTTTGCTTATGTTGCCTATATTTCAGTGGTACATTCAAGAGATCATGAATTTTTTTTTGTCATAAGACTTAGGACTTTGATACGAATGGGTTTGGGTTTTTGATCTATTTTGAGTTAAATTTTGTAAATGATGAAAGGTAAGAATTCAGCTGTATTGTTTTACGTATGTATTTCTTGTTTTTTCAATATCATTTTCCAAAAAGACTTGACATTTTCCCATTGAATTGCCATGAAACTAGAAAATTCTTTGACAGACTTTATTACTGGGCTGTTTTTTTCTGTTGTTCTGTCTTCCTCCAGTTCCATGGTGTTTTGATTATTGTAGTTTTGTTACTAAGCCTCTAATTGTTTTAATGTCTTTGGATGAAAAACACTTAGTGACTTTTAATGCTGATCTGGAAACCAGCCTGGCCTGATGGTGGTGGTATTGTATCCTGTTGCAGCTCCTCATAGGCTGAGTCATGAATATTACCAAATTGAAGCCAGCCTGGGCTGCTGAGTGACATCTAAGCCAGCCTGGGCAAATATGGAGACTGTCACAAAGACTAAGGGCTGGAGCGATGACTTAGTGGTTAAGAGCTCCTTGGACTCTAACATTCACAGGCTGGCATACATGTATGTAACTTCAGTTCTAGGTTATCTTAAACATTCTTTTCACCTCCATGGGCAGCAGGACATATACGTGGTCTACATACATACATACATATATACAGGCAAAATACTTACATATAATTAAAAAAATCTTATTTTAGAAATTAAAAAGCAGGCTGGATATATATTTTAGTAGGTAAGTGCTTGCCTAGCTCTAAATTCAGGTCTCTGTACCACACTCTACTGAATTAATCTTGTAACCAGAAAACTTTCTGAATTCTTTTATAGGTTTTCAGTGTTGTATATTAAAATGTAGTTACATATGTTATAGATAGTGGTAAAATAGTGATTTACCAATTTACTTTTGTCTATTTTAGCTTTAAAATAATTTAATAGGTACTGGCTAACATATTAGGCCTTTGCTTTCCTAATAGAAATTCTTTGAATATTTCAATATGATGAAGCTTTTGGGTTGAAGCTGAAGTTGAAAAACATTCTTGTAATTTGACTTGTAGAGTCTTTTATAGTTAGTTTGTTCTGTTTTTCCATTATCAGGAAGAGTGTTGGTCTGGAGGTATCTAGGAACACTTACCAGAGGTGACTTAGATTTTTGTCAGAGGACGTTAACTAATTCACATTTCTGGGCTTTGTTTGATTTTTAGAATGGACAAAGTTTTCTGGTCTTGGATGAGCAAAGATTTGCAAAGGAAATTCTTCCCAAGTACTTCAAACACAATAACATGGCGAGCTTTGTGAGACAACTGAATATGTGTGAGTATGACCAGTGGTTTGCCTGGAGAGCTCTAACAGCCACTGACAAGCCAGCTCTTCTCATTAAAATAAGTGTATTTCTGTATAAACTTCATTAATTTTTACTTGTCTAATGTTAGTCATGTAAATTTGAATCTTGGTCAGATGGCTTCCGTAAAGTAGTACATATCGAGTCTGGAATTGTCAAACAAGAAAGAGATGGCCCTGTTGAATTTCAGCATCCTTATTTCAAACAAGGCCAGGATGACTTGTTGGAGAACATTAAAAGGAAGGTGAGTTTCTACTGCTGACGTGAGCTGTAACTATGTTATAGATGTGAGGCATGACTTCTTTTTAAGCCACTGAATTAGAGTGTACAGAAAAGGCCAGGTGTGGTGGCACACACCTATAATCCCAGCACTTGGGACACAGAGGCAGGAGGATTGCTGCAAGTTTGAGTCCATCTTGGACTAAATAGCGAGTTCCAGCGGAGCCTTGATTATGGATTGAGACCCTGTCTCAGTAACCCCCAATAATAACAAATACACACACAGTGATGAGAAGGAACATACGGAAATACAGCACTGTTCCTTATCGAGACAAACTAGACTGACAAGGCGCTGATGAGCCAGCGCACTCTTCCCCTCACTTGCTTCCGAAGCTCAGTGGTGCTGAGAGTGGACAGGGACACACTCGCCATGGAGCCAGAGGGGGCTACACACAGGAGTGCGCACTCCTGAGCCGCCTGAGGGGAAAGTCAAAACCAAGTATCTTCTGCTGAAATGAATATCTTTACAAATCCATAAAAGGTGATTGACATAACAGGGACATAGTCCATTAGTAGGATACTTGCCTAGCACCCTGAAACCCTGGCTTCAATCCCATCACCCACAAGTGGGAGGTGGTGGTGAAAGGGGCCAAAGGAATGTATGTGTATGTGTGTGTGTGTATATATACATATATCGCAGTGGCTGAGGTATGTAAGTCTCTTCTAACACGCACAAGTCCTCCACTTCAGTCCTAGATTCTGCCAAACAATAACAAAAGATGAAGAGTCCGTGGAGGAAAGTTAGCTGCTGCGCAACTATATTACCGCATACTTTGAATTAAATGTGGACTATGGTAATAAAGAGGCTTGGAAATGATAAGGAATTTGGCAAAGGGAATAAACAAAGACATATTTCTGATTATCCCATAATAATGAGATGGCTTACTCCTAAGTAAGCTGGGGAAAAATAAAGTGATCATTCCTTGCTTTCTTTTGTATTGAACTATGAAGTGTATTCTTGTTTTAGAATTTATCTAGAAATTTGTAATCATCTCACTTCTTTAATAAGCTTCAGAGACTTCTTATAACAGGAAGTTTACAATCATGAAGGTTTAGTACATATTTAATATTCTAAATATGTATTTTGAAAGGTTTCATCTTCAAAACCAGAGGAAAATAAAATTCGTCAGGAAGATTTAACAAAAATTATTAGTAGTGCTCAGAAGGTTCAAATAAAACAAGAAACTATTGAGTCCAGGCTTTCAGAATTAAAAAGGTAAGAATTCTGCTTGCAAATATAATCCTAATATTATGGAGGGTAGGGCGTATGTGTTGGGGTTTGGAGATTGTCTGGTGTTTTAATTAGTCTTCAGCAGCCAAGATCAATATGGCTGTTTGTTTGTTTGTTTGTTTGTTTGTTTGTTTTGCCTGTAAATGTTAGTTTGCTTTACTTTTAGTTTTAGCTGTAGACTCTGTCCTAATGTTTTAATTATGCTTATCAGAAAATATATAAATCTAGCATGAAGCTGGTCTGGCTTATGATCTTTAAGATAGTGTAGTAAATTATACATAGATTAGTTTTCATATGGTCTTCTTACGTAAATGACTTTGTTAAAATGTATGTCCTGCTGTGGCTTAAGAAAAAGTAGGGCATGGGAAATAAGAATAAAACAATACGCACATGAGAGTTGCCTTACTTGGTACTGCACAG
The DNA here is from genome assembly GCA_964023405.1 of Apodemus agrarius. NCBI lineage: Eukaryota > Metazoa > Chordata > Mammalia > Rodentia > Muridae > Apodemus > Apodemus agrarius. The sequence continues at coordinate 31,001,192 of OZ030025.1, read as the reverse complement.
AGAGGCAGAAGAGGAAGACTCTACAAACTTCTTATGTTTTTTTTTTTTTTTTGGTTTTTTGAGACAGGGTTTCTCTGTGTAGTCCTGGCTGTCCTGGAACTCACTCTATAGACCAAGCTGGCCTCGAACTCAGAAATCCGCCTGCCTCTGCCTCCCAAGTGCTGGGATTACAGGCGTGCGCCACCACCGCCCGGCTAAACTTCTTATGTTTTATCTTGTTTTCACTGCATTACTTGGTAACATTTTCGTAACTGCCATACTAATAATGTATATAGATTAGATGTGTCTTATTCTTACATATCTAGAGTTTTCTCTTAATTACAAGAGCCTGAGAACAATTATTTTATACATTCTATCTTACATTTTTGCTGTTAGTTTTTAATTCAAATATATTCATGATGAGTGACTTTGGACTTTGATTCCTTGTTTGAAAAGGCCTTAGCCGGGCGTGGTGGCGCACGCCTGTAATCCCAGCACTTGGGAGGCAGAGGCAGGCGGAATTCTGAGTTCGAGGCCAGCCTGGTCTACAGAGTGAGTTCCAGGACAGCCAGGGCTACACAGAGAAACCCTGTCTCAAAAAAAAAAAAAAAAAAAAAAAAAAAGAAAAGGCCTTAAACTTTCCAATTTTGATTATTTTATCTAACTAGCTGTGTTGTTTGCTCTATTGGTCTTCTGTCAGCAGTGTCCTTTAACCTCACTCAATTGGACCATTTGATCATCCTTTAACTCTTAGTGATAACCATCTTCTGTCAGTAGACAGGTAGCAGCAGTTTTAAATGTGATTTTTGAAAAGTGATTATAAAGTACTTAAAACAATTTCCTTTCCTATGGATGTGAATCTGCCATCTTTTTTTAAATAATAGTACAGATTGAGGAAGATAACTTTTTTCATATAAGTATTTGATAGTTGGATTATCCTTCTATATTAACTTTGCTAATGTTTACATATTATAATTTAAGTTTTACAAGGTAAGAAAGAAGTGAAGAAAAAAAAAGACTATTGGATAAGTTACTGCATCTCCTTCTTTAAAAACACTTAGAAGTTTCCTGTGCTTCCTCAGGGGGTTTGAGACAGACCTAAGATAACTGCAGGGTCATCAGACTTCCGTGTTACTCTAGTAGTTGTAGATTTTAGCTCGGTGATATAGGGCAAAGTCCCTTCTCTTTTTTCATGCTTCAGTGTCTTCATCTATGCAGTGAAGAACATGATTCTTCTCTGGCTGTGTTTATGGAAGTTTAGTGAATCGTACATGTAAGATGATAATCACAGTGAATCATACATGTAAGATGATAGTCACAGTGCCTGGAGAACATCAAGTGCTCGTCAGTGTTACTTTCTTTTGTTTCCTGAGGCAATTTACAAAGTCTGAAGATAATCCTATTGAAACTTAGCATATGTTTAAGCAAATAGTAACAAACCTAGTTATCAAAAGGAGTAAACTACCTACTACTATATACATGTAAGTATGTATTTTCTCCCCCTGCGTTGTTGTGACTAGTAGATAATTCAGTTAAGAAGAAATAGTACAGGAGAAGTACTATAGTTATCCAGTATTGTTTCTTTGGACAAGGTCTCACTGTTCAGCCTGTTTGAACCTGTAGTTCTCCTACCTCTGCCTGCCTCCTCTCACCTCTGAGTTCAAGTTCTCTGGCTTTGTTGATTAAAAACTATTGAGGCTTGATCTTCTGACCCAATCTTTCTTGTTTTGGTTTTTAAATAAATGTTAATACAGTGAGAACGAATCCCTTTGGAAGGAGGTGTCAGAATTAAGGGCAAAGCATGCACAGCAGCAGCAAGTTATCCGGAAGGTGAGGAGCGCCAGCTTGTCCTGTCCTCTGCGTTGGCTTGTTTGTGTTGACTGTTCTGTGGACTTTTTCTTGTTGCTTTTTACTGTGCAAGGTATAGTTAATTTTTAAGTCATTTGACCCAACTAGGAGTTCAGCAGTGCTTTTTTCAGTGTATCCTATGATGGGCTTAGTATATAAGTAGTTAAAATAAAGTAATAAAATAAGGTCAGCATACTGAGCTGAATCAAAGGAGGACTTGGAATCTTCCCAGGCGTTGGGTCCTTGTCATTTCTTCTTCACAGTCCAGCTTCCATTTGTTATTAAGAAACATGAGAGCCATAAAGGGATCTATTTTTTGCTTATGAGTAAACTAGGCTCATAGCAACAGGTTCTTTTGAAGGCAGTGATGAATCTTGTTCTTGCCTGAAAAGGCACTTGAGCTAAAAATAAGTTGATGACTGACAGGGCCTGGGTGTAGTGAGCCAGCCTAGGGGCAGAGATGAAGTTTTGTCACATGTGGCCTATGATCAAAACAGTATACTCACGTTATAAAGTAAAATAACATTAAGGTAGATATAATTTAATTCAATTCTCAGTGTTTTATTCAAGTATTTTTTTAACTTCTGTACACAGTTCTAATGCATGGCCTTAATTGTTAAGGAGAGGTAAAATAACAGGTGATCTTAATTTTGTACTTGATGAAAATATTCCGATACTATTTTTCATAAGACAGCATCTTGGTTAAATATTAACTACCTAAACTGTACTTTCTTCTTTCAAAAACAAAGAAATTAGTGACGTTACAACAGGACTTCAGTTTTTGACCAGCACTTTTCCTGTTCAACTTTGATGCTTTAATATGATGTATGATATAATAGACTTAGTTGATATATTCCATTTTAATCGTGTAAATAAATTTCATAAAGCATATAAAACCCTACAGAGTCTTAATAGTCCTCCAACTGCATTGGCCTTTTTCAGACCCCAGAACACGTCGGTCATTATTACCCAAGGGCTTTCACTTCTGCTTGGCGCCTGTGGTAGGAAGCTGGCAATAACACTTCAAGCCATACTGTAAGCCACAGTGGCTCTCATAAAGGTCACCCAGAAGGTTCCTAAACACCTACTTAACACATACCGTGCTGACCTCTGTTGCGGGAAATATTAGAAAATCGGCCCGCCAACTCTCCAGCCCTGCTGGGCCAGGGTCCCGCTCTAGTACTGGGGGCCACCACACTATGTCCTGCTGGGGTCCTGCTTGGCATGACCCCACCTCTCTGATGGTCCTGCCTGCCTGTCAACTCGCTAGCTCCCACTGCTGAACCATCTTCCCAGCAGCGGTGGTCCTGAGTACCTCTCGCTCCCATGCAATGCTCCACACACCCCACAATCTGCCACCTCAACACCTAGTTACCTGGTAAAATCACAACTCTTAAAGCTTAATTATCAACCAGATTTATATAACAGTAAAATCACAATTTACAAGATACCAATACAGTAATTTCAGAGCCAATTGATAATAATAAAACCTTTATCCCAATATTTCTAACCTTCTGAAAATCTTAGCTACTTGTGGCTGGTAGATGCTACACAGGTACACATCTGAAGCCATCTTGGTTCTTCCTCCTTACCCTCTGGCGGGCTCCCTCTCTCTGCCACTCTAACACCATCACAGTGCTGTCTTCCTGAAAGAGCAAATCTCTCATCTTAAGATTGTGAAAAATATGACTTAGCATTATTTGTGTGTGTTTTAGAGTTATTTATTGAGCACACTGCTTGAAGACAGAAAGCTGGGTAGTAACTAATGTGATTTAATATAATTTGCAAAGTTTTTTTTTTAATTTTCAGTCTTTGATGAAAGAATTTTATTTACATTTTCCTCTCAGATTGTCCAGTTTATTGTTACATTGGTTCAGAATAATCAACTTGTGAGTTTAAAACGTAAAAGGTAAGTTTTTTGAGTTTTGGCTTACAAACATTTTAGTGTTAAATCATGAATACCTATTTGCTGAGTGTATGCCTGGTGCCAAAGAAAAGCTTTCCCTTGTTAAATTATGTTAGCATTTCAAGAGTAATCTTAACAGGGTGAGTACCCCTTTCCACAATACTTAGGATAGTAGAAATATTTGAGATTTTTTTTTTCAAATTGGGCTATTTGCAAACCTGTGATAAAATTTATGTCTGAGTTCAAATTTTTGTGTTTTGTGTGCATGCAATCTGAAAGTAATTATATATAATAACTTTAATAATTTTGTATATGAGGTAGTTCAGTCATACAGCTAGAAGGGATCTGAAGATTTTCATCAGGATCCTACACCCTTAGTTTCCCATTTGTGCAGTATCATCGTAATTAGATTATGTATTTTGGATGTATGCAACCTATTTATCCTCTCCTTGTCATCCTTGTGATGATCTATTGTCCCTCCTCTCACCTTCCTTCCTTTAGAGAGGGTCTTACTGGATGTGGCCTCCAACTCACCATCGTCCTAGTCTGCCTCCTGAGTCCTGGGGCTGCAGACAGGCTCCAACGTGCTCAGCTTCCTGCTTATGTTTGTAAGAAGGAAGGATAGGGCAGACGACAACGATGTTACTGCTTTATCACTCATGTTAACAGGTTAAAGTAGCATTAGGAGGTCCCAGTGAGGAGAACTCTTTAAAAATAATGTTGTGAGAAAGGGAAAGAATCAAATTATTATTTGGATTAAGTTTAGTAGACTTGGTAATTTAAAACCTTAATGATAGGTTATAATGCATGTAAATGTTAGCTCTTGAGGCCAGTGTCACAGCTGAACTAGAAGGATAGTCGACAGAAGGCATAGATGGAAGGAGAAAAAGATGAGCTAGAAGGCTGAGGTTCTCAGAGTTTATAAATAAAAAGTCGCCGGGCGTGGTGGCGCACGCCTGTAATCCCAGCACTTAGGAGGCAGAGGCAGGTGGATTTCTGAGTTCGAGGCCAGCCTGGTCTACAGAGTGAGTTCCAGGACAGCCAGGACTACACAGAGAAACCCTGTCTCGGAAAAAAAAAATAATAATAATAAATAAATAAATAAATAAATAAAAAGTCTTCGGCTTTAATTCTATTGCCTTTACTTTTTTAAAAAGTAGGAATACTTTCTATGGAGTTGAATAGTTATAAAGAATTTCTTATGTATCTTTATTAAAAGCTTTCATTCACTATTGAAGTAAGTACATAAGTAAATTATTAGAAACCTTTTTTTCTTTCATTTTCGGGAGTGGAATTAAAAAAATATTACAATTACTATTTACAGGCCTCTACTTCTAAACACAAATGGAGCCCCAAAGAAGAATCTATTTCAGCACATAGTCAAAGAACCAACTGATAATCACCATCATAAAGTAAATTTTAATGTATTTTATATTTATTGTCTCAAACTAAATTTTATTGTGGCAGTGTTTCATGCAGTCAAAGACGTTTAGTGAATAATAATGTAAGTGCTCATTCCCAGCTCATGACATTTTCATTATTTGCTTTGGAGTATTCTAAGAACCATCATTACACTACAGTTGCTTATTTCCAAGCTCTCTAGTTGTCATTGCCATGGTGTTTTATGTGGTGAATTCAGAAATATTACTGTTGTTTTGCATATATCTAAACATGGCAGAGATGACATTTCAGTACTGTGGAGTGTGCACTCGTGAGGCTTACTGGGGAGCTCCACCTCAGCAGTGCGGCCTTTTTTGTTTTTGGAATTGAAAAATGTAGGTTTTGTGGTGCTGTGTAAGGTGAAGAGTGATGTCATCGTAGTGTAACGTGATTGTGGAATGTGATGTCATCCACGTGATTATGGAATATTCTGCTATTTTTTTTTCACCTTCTATAACTGCGTGCCCACTAGAGTGCTTTTCTCTAGCAATGTCAAAATATTTGTGCATGATTTTCTTTTTGCTATAGACTATATTTGTCAGTCTTAACATCTAATTGTAGAATAGTCTACCATCAAACTAGTTGAGCCTTTTTTTATGAACTGCTCTCTCTCTCATTGGTAATCCTTTTTTTTTTTTCTTTTTTGATGTACTAGAGATCAGAGCTGAGTTTTTGAACAGCAAGGCAAATGCTGTCCTACTAAATTACTGTTATTTTGAACTGTTAGAATTTTCAGATATGTCAGATTAACTAAGTTGAACTGTTAAAGTTCCGTTTATTTTACTCCCGGGACAGTGTTAACTTCATCGTATCTCAGTGGTCAGCCCCTTTCTCTTAATAAACCAAGTATATATTGTAAACCTGTGTAGATTGAGTGTTGGATTGAAAGCTTATATAAAGTAGATGAAAGTTTGTTTTAGTTTAACTGAAATTTGTATATTTTAAAGTGTTTCATATGTTTTAGATTTTTAACTAGAATTTATATATTTAAAACATTTTACTTTTCTTACCTGCATCATCTATTGTTGAAACTTAAAAATTTTTTGCATTATAATATTGACTTGGTTGATTTAGAGAATTGGACTTCTTAATGTAACTGTCCAGAATGTATCCATACATTTTATTTTATTTCTTTGGTGTTACTGGGTATCAATCCTAGGGACCATTGCTTGCTAGGCAAGCATTGGACACTGAATTCTGTCCCCAGCTACCTGTTTTTGTCTTGTGATGGATTCCACCAAGCTGTGTATGCTGCTGTTGAGCACACGCTAGCCCAGGCAGGCATGGGCTGGACATTGTCCTGTGCCAGCCTCTTGAGTACTTGGGATTGCAGGCCTGCACCATCAGACCTGTGTGTCTACATCGTAGCATTAAAACAGACCAGCTGCTGGTGAGATAGCCAGTGGCCTCTCACTGTGGAGTTGTTGAAGTGCTCTATTTCTCTCAGTGAAGGTCTTTAATGAGTACACAGCAGGTTCAGATAGAACAGTCACTACCAGTGCAGTGGCTGTGTGATTATGATTGAAATTTCTCAAGGCCTGGACTTGTTCATTGTTTAGCTATTAAAATATACTTTAAAATTTGAACATCTTTATGGAAAAACACACTTTGGGCATGTCATTCATTTTCAGGGTCTCTTTAAGTAAAGTAATTTGTTAAGTAGAATATGGGTGTATACTTAATAGCTCTGTAAAATGATACCATAAGTCATTAGATTGTGAATCCCAGAAGGACTGAGGACAATGCTGTTTTGTTTACTATTGAATCCTAGACATTTAATAAATAGGATGGGTCCATATTTTTACTAATATATTTTATAGTAGTTCATATGTTTTTGTTTTCTCCCGATTCTTTAGGTTCCACACAGCAGAACTGAAGGTTTAAAGTCAAGAGAACGGATTTCAGATGACATAATTATTTATGATGTTACTGACGATAATGTGGATGAAGAGAATATTCCAGTTATTCCAGAAACAAATGAGGATGTTGTAGTTGATCCCTCGAGGTAAGGAATCATGTGATAAAATTTGGGAAAATATTGGCCAATTTTCTTATGAAATAATAGAAAAGCCCTTTTTTTGTTTTTTATTTTTTTAAACTAATCCTTTTCTCATATTTAGTTTGAAGTACCAATCTTTTTCATATTTGGAATTATTGAACCAGATAAATCTCCCTTAAAAAAAAAAAAAAAGAATGAAACTTGATGACTTTTATTTGGAGTTAAACCTTTTTTCTTAGTTTTATGTAGTTTTCTATCTTACTAATTATCAAAATTTGTGCTTAAGTTACTTACTCCAGAAAAGGAAATCTTTTAATAGATTTGGGGATTCTCCAGAGAATGCAAATCAATTTGCCTTGTCTAAAGCTGTAATGGTTTTCTTTTGTCTTTTTTTTTTTTTCCCCTCATCTTGCTGATCTGGCTGTAGCCAGTATCCTGACATTGTCATTGTTGAAGATGACAACGAGGACGAGTATGCCCCTGTCATTCAGAGTGCAGAGCAGAGTGAGCCAGCCAGAGAGTCCTTCCGCCTGGGCAGTGCTGGCAGCAGCCCTCTTGTGTCGACTGCCGTCCAGCTGAACGGCTCCTCCGGTCTGACCTCAGAAGACCCTGTGACAATGATGGACTCCATCCTCAACGACAACATCAACCTGTTAGGAAAGTGAGTGTTCACACAGGTGTTTTACATGACTTTCTTACATTCAGTTCAATAAACCTAAAGTAATATTTACATTTCTATAAATTTCAAATAACAATGTGGCGTAAGTGGCACAGTGACCTTCCTTTTAGATGTCGACCCTTTGTGTTGATCAGAGGTGAACTCTAGTGAATGAGACTTAATTATTCATGAGTAGTCCTGGATCTTTGGTGAGCAACTCTTTAGGTTTTTAAAATGAAATTTTTGTTTTAACTATAAGATATTCTTGATTTTTACTACCAGTTGTATATAGTGGTATGGTTTCTATTAAGGGACACATTTTATTAAAATGCAGTAATTTATAGTATAGAAGTAATTTGATTATTTGGAGTATTAGAGTAGTGAGGTAGTATAGAAGGAAAGATAAAGCACACTGTCATTGCAGCACATCTCTTCTGAAAGTAAGAAACTTGTGTGAAGGCTATGAGTTTGTCAGTTTTCAGAAATTCCAAATCTTAAATGAGATGTCTTAAGAACTGTTAAGGACGCCCAAAGATTATTTTGTAGCACTAGCTAGGTTACCAACAGTGGTTTTAAATGTAAGAATGAGAGTATCTAATGAATGTGAAACTTATTTTTTTCTCTTTAGGGTTGAGCTGTTGGATTACCTTGACAGTATTGATTGCAGTTTAGAGGACTTCCAAGCTATGCTCTCAGGAAGACAGTTCAGCATAGACCCAGATCTTCTGGTTGACGTAGGTATCTTGGATACTCTTTACTGGTGGTTCATGTACGTAACGTGTATCATTGAAAGTCATTGCCCTGTGTAGTCTATACTTCCTGTAGTTGCCGTGATGATTTACTGAGGAGCATAGGCAGGCGGTACAGGACACTGACGTGTGGTCGCTGCCTGCCTCTGGGGAGCAGGTGCTCCTGTAGCGGCACGCCGCTCTTCAACATCACTGTACGGAGGACGGCTTTAGTCTGGACTCGCTGTTGTGTTACTGTATGTACATTTTTCTCTAGGATAAATCGAATAAAGTCCTTTGGAAATTAGTAATAGAAATGGTAATAACATAAAGACTTTTTTTTTCCTTCCTTCCTTTTTTTCCTTCTTTCTGTCCTTTCTTGTTTTTTTTAAAGATTTATTTATTGTTATATGTGAGTACACTGTAGCTAGCTGTTTTCAGACACACCAGAAGAGGGTGTCAGGTCTCATTACAAATGGTTGTGAGCCACCATGTGGTTGCTGGGATTTGATCTCAGGACCTTCAGAAGAGTTGTCAGTGCTCTTAACTGCTGAGCCATCTCTCCAGCCCCCCATAAAGACACTTCTTAACATTTAAGAAATTAATGTTTTTCTAGCAAATACATTTCATTTTATTTGGTATATTTTTAATGTCCAGTCTGATTCTCTTAGTCTTTGTCCCCAGCTGTGTGAACTGAACTACAGTGTTTTCTGTGCCATGTGGTCTTTGGTCATTTCAGTTCTACTTTGAACATTTACTAAATTGTTATTCAGACCTCTGTACTTGCTGAGAGTACTTCAGTATGTTCCAGTCCTGCCAAATTGTGGCAGTTTTGTATACTTTCTTGGAGGTTATCCTTTACTGCCTCCTTAAACCCAATTCAAATTACCATCATTGGGGTGTGTGTCTGTCTGTCTGTCTACCTCTCTTCCACTCTATCTCAAATTCTACTCTGTGCATTTAGGATATCCTGCTTTATCTATAAATCCTTAGATTATTTAAATTCAGTGCCCAAATGTTGTTTATCCCTGAAACTATGTACTCATTAGTAGCATTTTCCTCTTCTGCTTCCGGTCTCTTTGGAGGCGGACTCCTTCCTTTAAAGACCACAGCTGTCATAGAAGCATCTTTAGCTCTCTTCCATGTCACATCCCTCTTGTTTCACATCACCCTGGCCTCTGAGGAGGAACAGAGCTCATGTATATAGCACTCACTTTGCTTTTCTTATCTCATCATCAGGTACTATTTTTCAAAATAACATTGAAAAACCACCCTAATTTTGTATTTGCACTTCTCTCCTCAAGACTTCTATCACCCATGAATTAGATTGAAGTATCATAAACTTTACAGTCTAGCCCTGGCCACCTCATCCTCTGAAGTGCTGAAGATGCTCTAGACACAAGCCAGGTGCCCTGAGAACTCTGGCCGCACTTTATAATGGGCAGGCCTCTGCATCAGGGTGCAGTCAGCGGGAGGGCGTCCGTTTCATATGTGAATTGGTTCTGTATATTTTGCCCCATCTACTTCCCAAGTCTGAAAAGGATGCTGAGAAAAGAGAGAGAGAGAGAGAGAGAGAGAGAGAGAGAGAGAGAGAGAGAGAGAGAGAGAGAGAAGGAAGTTTGTTTGCATTGCTGGCCTCAGTCAGGTCTCACCCTGTCTCTAAGTATGGGATTGCGTCAGGGTTCTCTGAAGTAGTACCAGGATGAATCAGCGTACAGATAGTCAACTGCCACCAAGGATTTGAGCTCCTTTCCTCTTCAGCGCCTAGTGGGTGGTAAGAAAAGAGGGGAATAGGATGAGAGCCAAGGGTACTTCTGTGACAGCTGTGGTCTTTAAAGGAAGGAGTCCGAGTCCAAAGAGACCGGAAGCAGAAGGAACTAACCTGCATTTTGTTGTTTTCTTGCTTTGCTCATTCTCTCCCAGTCAAACCTACAGTCTGTTTCAGTGCTCAGAGTGTTCTCAGGGGTCTGCACTAAGCCTCATTGGATGGGGCCTGGTCATGGCTTTGCTCGGCTTTGGTTTTGTTTTTAACTATTGTATATAACTGTATAAGTTAGCCATCTCTAGAGCATGCTCTACCTTCTTGGTGTTACTATTCCTAAGCACTGGTCTGTCTTCCAAATCCCTAATGCTCTCAGGTTGGTGATGCGTAGCACCTAGCTTTTTTACAGCCCTTTTGTTTCCTCCTATGCCTTGCCTGCGTTCACGCCTTCTCTTCTGGGTCTCCAAACTCCTCAGTTCTTCTAAGCTCTATAATTATAAAACTGGATTGCATATGAGTATAAGTTGGCTATTTACTGTCCATGTCATCGTTTAGATTGTAAGCTCCTAGAGAGCAGAAACAACGTTGTTGTGGTGCCAGTGATTTCTTACAAGTTTACCCCGGGGAAGGGATTTGCTAGGAGTTTGAAGGTTATGACTTGAAAATTGCATTTATAAATTGGCTGGACTGTGAGTACAGCTCATTGGCATCGTCTTAGCATTTATTAACTTTCTTTCCTGTGTAAGAAAAAGTAGGTATACCATATTGTCAGAGGCCCTACTTGATATGAATGCTAGGTTCCACTGTCAGTAGACTTGATGAATTTGTCACATAATCAATAAGTAGGTATTCAATAAATGCTTAGCGTCAGGACATGGGACGCAGCCTTTGGTGCTATGTTTGGCTACGAACAAACATTGAGAGAGAGAGAGAGAGAGAGAGAGAGAGAGAGAGAGAGAGAGAAATAAAAGATATTAAATTGAGTGGAGATTAGTGAATGGATAGGAATTATGGGTAACTATCCCACTGTGGAGAAACTTACAAGATGAAATGGCATCTAGCTCACGGGCCAGCTTGCTCTGCCTCTGTTTGTTTTTCTTTCTGCTTTCTTGCTTTTCCAAACTTGATTGAATCTGTGGAAACTTCCTCATGTAGGAGTGACATCTCTTCATTCACCATGATTGTATAAAAATTTTTAACACACAAATCTCTTAAAATATTTTTTAAACTTATCATCTTTCTTGTTTGGTCTTTTCAGCTTTTCACTAGTTCTGTGCAGATGAATCCCACAGATTACATCAATAATACAAAAGTAAGTTTTAATCCATGTTGCTCAGGACCCATAGCTATACAAATATGAAAATCCTATTAAACATACATAGAAAGCAGTATCACTCTCAATTACAGAAACCATTTCATATTCTTACATAATGTGTGATTGAGACAGTACAGTACTAGATGGAAAATAAGGAATTGGTTATGGGGTTAGTCTTTGTCCAGTTCCCCTGGCACATGTGGGATTCATTCTCAGTATGAAACCAGCCTCAGTGCTGGGAAATCACCAAGCCTCGGCTTTGGGTTGGTTCAGATATTTCTTTAAAATATAATTTCTGCAAGTGTATTTTTTCTTTCCATAATTTCTCAATTTAAGTTGAAAATCACTGGTCCCTATTACTTCTAAGTTCCTTCACTTTGTTAGCATTTAAAGCAGTAAGTAAAGCCAAGGTCAATTTTTCTAGGTAGGGGCATCTTTATTTTCCCTGGTTTAAGCTGTATGAATTTTTTCAACAAATAGGATCCAGTTGAACTTAGCAAGTGGACAGGAGATTCTTAAGGGCAGTCTGTAATGGCAGATACGTATGAAATACTTGTTAGTTTTGTATAGCTTAATTGTCCTAATTTAGTCCTGTATCTAATATGTATACTAAATAGTTTAATCCGTATTTTGTATTAATTACAAAATAAATTAAGTTCAATTTCTGGATTAGTGAAGTTACTTACATGCTTGTCCTTTGTAATCTAAAAATAAGGAATCTCGCCGGGCGGTGGTGGCGCACGCCTTTAATCCCAGCACTTGGGAGGCAGAGGCAGGCGGATCTCTGAGTTCGAGGCCAGCCTGGTCTACAGAGCTAGTTCCAGGACAGCCAGGGCTACACAGAGAAACCCTGTCTCGAAAAACCAAAAAAAAAAAAAAAAAAAAAATAAGGAATCTCAAGTAAATGTGAAGGATTATATGGTTGATTAGTCGGAACTTCCTATTGTCATGTTTGAAGAGATGGTCTGGCCATTGAAAGTTCACCTTGGCTGATGCAAAACTTTATGAAATTGTAGAATAGGAAATTCATTATTGTGCATTGTTGGGTTATTGGCATATGTATACTATTTCTATAAATGGCCAAACATAAATATTTTTGGTTTTATAAGCTGTATGTCCCAACAGTGAATGCTATAATTGTAGATTAAGCAAATATGGATAATGCATAAAAATGTATGGCTGTGTTTTGATAGACTTTTGAAATAAATAAGCAGTATGCTGAATTTCACTATCATTTACCTGTGTTTATAGTGTAAGATTTTGTCATTATATTGAGTCATATCATACTTTAATTTCGTGAATATGCTTGTTGTGTTATTATGAAAACTGACTCATTGTTCTTTGATTATGCTCTTTATTCTAGAAACCAATAACTTAAGAATTTTCTAAAATATCAGTAAACAAAAAATTACATATTGCTTTCTGATCTTATAAAAATATATTTAAGGATGATGCTTTATTACATTTCTGAGGCTTGAAAATTATTGGTATTTTTATCTCTTTTGGTCATGACAAGCATATATAACATGTATCAATATTTTCTTAGTCCAGGTACCTTATATGCAGCAGAGTGGCCACTAGTAATGAACAAGAACATACATGGGAAAAATGCATTCATAGTCTTGTTTCTCATGTTTAGAATTTCAACTGTGACATTCTTGGGGATTTCCTATTTTAAGATTTATAAAAATGTATTAACACTTAAAGTATTATAACGTCTAAATGATGAATTCTTTTTTCCTTAATTAGGAATGATTGCTTTTCATCTTGGGGTCATTATCTTTCTGGGATCTTGAAACTTTTACTGCTTCACTTTCTGACAGCTGTCCGAAGACTATAGGATTTACACAGATGTTCACTATTCCATACATACTATAGCAACACATAGGGATGCGGTAGTTGGTGGTATCTGATGGGTCGGGTTATCTGAGACAGTCAGCCTGGTCTCCTGCCCCTCAGAGTTCGGGCACTGTCCAGCTCACTGCATGTCAGCAGCATTGTGGAATTAATGCCACACGGCAGGCACCTGAGGGAAGGAAGATGGCTGCCGAGGAACCGACCGAGATGAAGGACAAGATCTAAGGAGGGACAGAAAGGACAAGAAGAGACAAACCATCACAGTCGAGGCTTCCAAGAGCAGGGACACTTGAGAGGTGTCCCCACGTCATTCCTGGCAATCTGAGCATGTTCATCTCTGTAGGCCGCCCTGTTCATGAGAAGAGCAGTGGGTGATGATTTCTAATAACTGTTAAGTGTGGATTACATCTTCACTAGCATGTGACAGCACTGTCTGATTTATTCCTGACTCTGACAGCTCCGCCTGTCATAATGACCTGTTACTGAAATGCCCTTCCCTTATCCTACTTTGGGAACTTTATTCTGGCCCTTGAGGACAAGTTTCTTAGCTGGTCTGCCTGATTCCAGTGAGATTTCTCTTCTGGTTCATCTTTTCTGATGTTTCCCTTTCAAATATATTTCAGATACGTTGAAGTTATTTTTATCAGTTTTTAATTATTTGATGCTTTTAAGGAATGTAAAATAGTAATTTTACATATTTCTTTTTTAGTCTGAGAATAAGGGATTAGAAGCTACCAAGAGCAGCGTTGTTCAACAAGTTTCAGAAGAGGGAAGAAAATCTAAATCCAAACCAGGTAGGAATGGAAGTAGTCTTAGAATTTCAGTATAGAATTTAATGCAAACCATGGGAAAAAAATTGTCATACTCACCAGCTGGATGGACCAGACTCTGGAATAGTGTGTAGAGAGCGCCCTGGGCCCAGTCCCAGTGCTACAGACATCCATAAACAAGGGAGAGCTGCCTAGGCTCTGTGGATGGCGCCTTAGCTCTTAAATAAGACTGACATGGTAAAGTAAGGGTTCTTACAGTTTGAAACATTTCCCCTTAATTTAACAGTAAAAGAATCTCACAGTTAAATTGTTGACATAAAATATGTAATTTCTTATTTGGGTTTATAAATGTTTTTTTCTTTTCCTGATCTTTATAGAGAAACAACTTATCCAGTATACCGCCTTTCCACTTCTCGCATTCCTTGACGGGAACTCTGCATCTGCTATTGAACAGGGGAGTACAGTTGCATCATCAGAAGTTGTATCTTCGGTAGATAAACCCATAGAAGTGGATGAGCTCCTGGAGAGCGGCCTGGATCCAGAACCAACCCAGAGTAAGCTTGTCCGCCTGGAACCTCTGACTGAAGCGGAAGCCAGTGAGGCCACGCTGTTCTACTTGTGTGAGCTGGCCCCCGCGCCTCTGGATAGCGACATGCCGCTCCTAGACAGCTAAGCTCCCAGGTGGACACTGTATATATTCATCAAAATGATGAAGTATTTATTTTAAAGTATCATTTGGTACTTTGTTTTGTAATTACTTTTTGTTTAATCAGATACTGTGGAATAAAAGCACCTTTTGCTTTTCTCACTAACCACACTCTCACAGCTTCCAGATGGTCCCCGGCCGCCTAGGCATACACACTTTAATGCGCACTGCTGGCATAGCTTATGTTGAATTCAAATGGCCATTTTTCATTGAATTTTTTTTCTACAAATATGACCATTAGTCCCAGCTAAACTTGTTTATTTTCAATTGAGTTAAAGTGTCTAGAACTAAAGTAGAAAACTCTGGCCCAGTTACTTTTATTAAATATTTTTCACCTGGCTTATTTCTAAAACTGGGAACATAAAGTGCCTGTATCTTGTAATATTTCATGTCTTTGTTGGTTCAGAGAAATTTTTTTATGTTCAGAGAAATTTATTCATGTTAACAGAAAAGGCAAAGTGTATTCAAGTAATCACTCTGATGTGGTACTAGTCCCATACACATAGAATGTGGAGACTGGGTGTGGCTAGCCCCACCTATTTAGAGTAGTTTATGTATGTTTTCTGGTTTGTGTCCTTTTGAACCATGGTATTTAGTAAAATAAATATGATGAGTGTCGAGGACTATTATTTGTTGAGTCGTCTTTGGAAGTGATTATTCCTTCTCATAGGAAGAAGGTGGCTTTAAATTGTGTGTTGTCCATTACCACACTGAGTCACATCAGGGTCTTTGTGCTTTACCTGGAGGGGGTGGGGGTGGGGGGAAAGGACTGTGTATTGCAGTATAGGAGGAATATGCTTCTGACCTTGATGTGTTTTGATGTTGTTTAAAAAGTATACTGGCTTGCTTTCTATGTTTCTAATAAAGAACCAAGAGAAAAATTCTTTGTTGCAAATAAGATGAGAACATTACCACCCCATGCTACCAAATGCCACCATTTTTTGCCATAATATAGGACAAGAGAATCAGATCAAGATGTCCCTTTCAGGAACTGGAGAGGCCTTAAGGCCAGGGTACTTTAAAACTTGGAGAAGTCTCCATTCTGGCAGAGGGCTAGGAGCAGTGTGGTTAATACCTAATTCCAATTATGCAACAAGGCATTTCCAGAATGCGTCTTTGGGCCATATTGTGCCCCAGGTATTAGAAATTTTCTTCTGAGTGGTAAATTAGAGTTCCAGTAAGTTTGCAGGAGAAATGAAGACTAGCATTCCTGACTTCTGACCCTCCTCACACAGTCCTCCAGTCTGTATACCTCCACTGGCTGGCTTTCTTCCCTCCTTGACTGGAGAAGTGCACACTTCTAAATATATACTCACAAAAGGAACTGACTTGGCTTTCGAAATCAGCTTATAGGAGAGCCACCCATTCCCCCTGCATACTTTAGACTAATCATTTGATTATTAGTATCCTGGGTTGGTCTGTTTGAGCTTTTAGTGGTAACTGGTACAGAATAATCAGAATTATGTGAGTTGTTAAAAGGTTTTTTTCCCCACAAATACATCTTTTACTGGGATAAACAAAATTCAAAGTTTAATAATGACTCTTGAGCAATTTTGATTTTGCAGTCACAAACATTAAAAGAAAATAAATTGTTATAGTAAATATTAAGTATTTTAAGTTTTTTTATAAGTATATTAAAATTCAGCTATTTATCAGGTCATGTTTAATTTTTCTGAAAGGAAAATATCAGAAAGATACAGACAGGTAAAAGTAACAGTCAAAAAATAAAACTAATCCGTGGTGCCATCAATCCAAGTCTGGGCCTAATGTATTCAGAAGAATTCAGATCTTTCCTCCTATATAAAGATCATCACTATTGAATAGCCCAGATGTGAGCTACAAGTTAAGAGAGTGAGTGTTCTTTCCAAGTTGATCTAAATAAACCTCTTAAATCAGCCTAGCAAGTTTCTGCTTCTTCCAAGCAGCTAGGACCTATCTGATTGGGTTTATTTTTTTATGACTTATTATATCTAAGTACACTGTAGCTGTCTTCAGACACAGCAGGAGGGCATCAGATCTCATTATGGATAGTTGTGTGCCACCATGTGATTGCTGGGATTTCAACTCGGGACCTTCAGAAGAGCAGTCAGTGCTCTTAACTGCTGAGCCATCTCTCCAGCCCCTTGACTCCCTTTTAATTGGATGCTTTGGCAGGAACAGGCCTAGTGAATCTGGTCAGTTTCAGGACTTCCTGAAGCTATTTTGAGTTTTCCTTCCTAAGAACTTCCTATTATAGAATGCAATATTTCGATCTCTGAGGGAACTTCTTATCCCATAAAGTATGTAAAAAATAAAACTCACATAATGAAGAGTGTTGCTTTCATCTCTACTTGCTTCCAGCAAACAATCTTTGGGTTAGCTACCATATCTTACATACATGTATGATACTCTGATTCAAGGGATGAATGGGCCACAATGGAAAAATTGGGAATGTGGTACATACATTATCAATGAGTACCAAAGCATAGTAAGATTGATTCCATTGTCTTTATTAAAAGTTAATCTTTTTTTAATTGAATATCATCTTCATTTATATTGCCAATGGTAAAACCCTTCTCCCACCCCCTGCCTCCACGTATATGCCCCTCCACCCAACATTGGCTTGGTAAACATGTCAGATCAGAATGAGTACATGGTTGTAAATGTTCTCAAAGTCTTATTATTAAGTTGGTCACAGGTTAAAGTTCAGTTTGTAAGGCAGGCTACAAGTCATAGTATTTTTAGACAAGCCATTTCCACGTTTCATGACTTTTTTTTCACTAACCCAGAATTTGAGTTAGCTATTTCCTTACTACTTAGCTTATACCCCATGTTTAATCATTCAACCACCAAAAGACATCCATTGTCTAGGTTTGGCTCTTACAAGCAGTTGTAATGGCTAGAAACCAGAGTTCAGTTCTCATCAGGTAGTTCACTAGCTCCAGGTACTCCAGTGCCCTCCTCTGGCCTCCTCATGTCTGTCTCTCTCACGCACCCACACACAAGTTGTTTGCCTAAATACTCTTGAAACTCTATAAAGAATTTACAAATTAAGATATACCAAAGTTTGGCAACTGCTAGAACTGGATGTCAAATGTTCCCATGTTGAAATGTGTTCCCAGGAAACTTCAGAAGGTGAGATCTTGTGGGCAGACCCTTGAAGATTATATAATCCTCGTCCATTTTGAGGGCCAAAGAGTCCAGAATCTTGCTCTGCTATGGATTCTCACTGGTATGATACCTTGACACTCCAAAGAAATAAGGACACTTAATTGTGTACTGGAATATGGGTCAAAATAAACTTAATAAGTCTTCTCATGTGTTCCATTATAGAGACCAAAAGTTATCTCCTTTCCTTGTTTCCCCTCCGAAAGCCCCCTCTCCAGAGTACGGATATTTTATCAAATAGGCTAGAGTCATTTGGGAATAGAAGGTTTCAATTGAGAAAATGTCCTACTTATATTGGCTAGTAGGCAAGTCTGATGATCATTTTCTGAAATCTTGATGGAGAGAGCCCAGCCAGCTGAGGTGGTGTCATCCCTCCACTCCCCAGGCCTGTGGCTCTGGAAGGAATGCTATATAAAATAAGCAGACCAAGTCACAGGCAACACGCCAACATCAGCACTCCGAGGCCCTGCATTAGTTCCTGCCCTGACTTCCCTGGATGGTGGACTTCAAACAGTAAAATGAAATAAACCTTTCTTACCCAATTACTTATGGTCACTGTCTTATCACAGCAATAGAAATTCTGAGACAAAATTGTCAGCCAGAGAAAAACACTGACCACAACTTTAAAAAAAAAAAAAAAAAAAAAGCTGGTGGAAGGAAGAATCTTGAGTTAAGAGCTAACACCACACATTTTCTTTGAATTCATTTATTCAAGAGATAGAACACAGCCATTCAAAATTGTGAAACAAAGTATTAACAGAATGTTGAGAAATTAAGATGAATTGCTATATTCTATTTGCACAATAAATATTTTTAAAGAAGCATGTAGATCTTTAAAAGTTTTAACTAGATACTAACATAAATAACTAAGCATTTTTATCTAAATTAAGTGGCATACTGATTTTCAAGCTGAATTATATCAATTGCATGGCAGTAAATACAGACATTTTAAGCATGGTTAAATATGTAGTGCAATATAAGTTGTCTGCTCCTCAAGTCTATTCCTGGTCTTGTGTTTGGATAAAAAAAACAAAAAACATGCTGGACAGCAGGAATACATTTTACACAAAGTATCTACCATTAATAATTTATAAAGTGAATTGTACATTTTGAACACAAAATTCTTATGTCAGTGTTGGCTATTTTTGGTATCCAACTTTGTCACTAACTAGCTTTTGAGCTAGTTGAAACTTTTGAGTTTCAAATTTTTCCAACACAATATCCTTTTCAAAACCTTGTCTAAATGCAAAATTAACATCTCCATAAAATCCATAATTGTGTGTTCACAAAGAACAAACTTTTTTTTTTGGTGAAGGCCATACTTTCTACAGAGGAAAGCCATGATCTGCTTCCTTTGAAATCCGTTAGCAGTGACGTTCTGGGAAGGCTCTTGGCTACTGCTTAGCTTCCCTCTGCTTCTACACTGTTTTCCACTAAACATGGGCCTATAAGAGAAAATTCTGGCAAAATTAAAGTGACTTCTTACAGTTTTCAAACAACTAGCTTGAGACTTACTTACATAATTTTAAAACAGCTACTTGCTTTGTATTTGTCCTCTGTAAGGCAACAACACATCAAGTATTTCAAAAGGCAGCCAGCCATACACTTAATTTCTAAAATAGCATAAGTTCTAACACAATTTTAAAACCCAATTGTCAAAGAATATTTGTTTTTTTCAGTTTTAATCCTATATGTACAGAGCAGATGATATGCCTATCAGTGGCCATCTTTCCTAATTTCTCACCATATTTAACATTCTCCCTTTGCAATTCATATCATCAATACACTTAGCAAGAACATGGATAAAATGGCAGAGTAAACCTATTTCATGCAAGAGAAGAAACAGTGTTACACAAGAGCACATACAACTTTACAAAAACTGGGAATACTGTTACTGTCAAATAAACAATGGCCAAAGTGGGACTCATGCCAGATGTCCTATTCAGTCAAAATCCCGATTTGTAAGAACGAGAGGTGCCACCAGGGTCCACACATACAGCACAATGCCAATCCAGCTGGAAGAGATTTTCACCCAGACTGCTGTCCACTGACTCTTCATCTCACGAGAAGGCTCATACCTACAATTTGAGAAAAAGTCAAAGTGACAAGGTCAATGGCTTGTGTACTAAGCCATCAAACTACTAGGCCCCTGAATCTAAGCTTCCTCTGTACGGAGTTTGTGATAGCAATGTGCAGTAGCTCACGGAATCATGACGGTGCTGCCAGACCCTCCATACTGCTGCAGCAGAATCACATAGTTTGAAGCACAGTGTGCAATTTGTACATGTTATTAAGTAGGAATAGATGAGAACCGAGTAAAGTCTCACCTGACTATTCTGTACATGACTGCAGTGTTTATTAACCCCCTTCTCTACCTTGCCTCCCTTCCCTTCTCAGATTTGACAGGGAAGAAAATAGATTCTCAAGTTTTTTTTAATGTACACACACCTTCATTTTTATTTTTTCAACACATGGATTTCTGTGTAGTCCTGGCTTTCCTGGAACTCACTCTATAGATCAGGCAGCCTCTGCCTCCCAAGTGCTGGGATTAGAGTATGCTGCACCATTGCCTGACTTAGATCTAAATTTTCAGTATTTGCTTTACAGTAAATAAGCTATAAATTACTGGTAACTTACTCTTTAATAATAAAAATGAGTAAAGACTAGCATCAAATACCTCCGAAAAGAATGATATTTTTCTCCATCTTTTGCTGGTTCTATAACTAATATTTAAAAACATATATAACTTGTCCTTGTGTAGATTCTTCTGGCAATCATTTTAGTCAAAGTCATTTTAAAAGCAAATTATGAAGTTACTTTTATTTTATCAGGAAAATATTAATTTTGAAGGGATTAACAAAAACTATAGTTAATAGCTTGGTCTTCTTGTAGGACTCATAAAAGTGGGAGCAGGGCTGTAGGGGACTCTTTGGCTTGATTTAGGGACCTTTCCTTCGTACTGGGTTACCCAGCCTCACTATGAGGGGAGCTGCCTAGTCTTACTATAACTTGATATGCCATGGTTGGTTGATACCCATTTTCTGAGAGAAAAAGTGGACTGGAGAGGTAGGGGATAGGAACTAGGATAAGAGGAAGGAGGGGAAACTGGTTGGGATGTTTAA
Organism: Apodemus agrarius; assembly: GCA_964023405.1. Classification (NCBI taxonomy): domain Eukaryota; kingdom Metazoa; phylum Chordata; class Mammalia; order Rodentia; family Muridae; genus Apodemus; species Apodemus agrarius. The sequence continues at coordinate 30,979,955 of OZ030025.1, read as the reverse complement.
AAAGAAAGAAAAGTATTTTTATATGAAAAAGTTCTTAAAAAATGAACTCACATTATTAACACATTTGCATCAAAAATTTTCAGACACTTTTTAATGTTTATTTTATGTATTGTGTGGGTATTTTGCTTCTATATATGTCCATGCTTATGATGCCATTGTCTAGGTATTCAGATGCTCTGGAAATGGAGTTACAAAATTGTGAGGTACCATATGGGTGCTGAAAATCAAACCTGGGTCCTTTGGAAAAGCAGCCAGTGCTCTTAACCAGAGTCATCCATCTCTCCAACCCAGTTTTTCAGATCTTTTAATGACATCATTAAAAAAAATCCTCTTTTAAACAATTGTATGAAACTATATGTTGTTATTATAGTATGTCAGGAATAAATTTACAGTATTAAAACAAAAATATAAACAGTATGTTAGATAGATTTATAGTTAACATACATTTCTGTTAAATGTGCTCAGTGACATTTTCCATTTAAGCTTCCTCAAGATTTGGAACAACTATGTTTGTGTAATTGTCAAAGTCTGTACTTCTCAGAATTCATTTTAACTATTGAAATACATCAGAGGACTAAAAAGTACTTTGAAGCTCAAGAAATGGCTCAGGAGGTGAAGTACTTGCCTTGCAAACATTAGGACTGAAGTCCGAATCCTGGAACCCACATTTGAAAAGAGCCAGGGATGGTGGCATGGGGGAGGCGGGAACAGAGGAATCACTAGAGTTTGCTAGCCAGCTCGTCTATTCAGTGCTCCAGAGCAAGGTGGGTAAATGGCCACAGTGCCTCAAGAAAACATACGAGTTTCCTCTCTGGCCTTCACACCAGGTACACACATACCCATATACACAAAAATGTGTACACACACAAACACACACACATGTACACAAACATGCATACTTTAGTGCCATATATCATGAAAAATCCACAAGAATTATCTGAAGTCATCATTCCCACCTGTACCAGTTGGTGAGGGTCATCATGATGTAAAGTGAAGCCAAGAAGAGCATGAAGTGGAAGAAGGAGTAACTGTACGTGACGCCGTCCCTTTCGTTATCTACGGCTCGGTGGACGCCATCGCCTTCCTCTAGTGACCCGTCGCTTCTGCCATTCCCATCCTCTATCAGTGTTGACTCATCACTTGTCAGAGTCAGCTTATTAACCTGACTGTTGTTGGAGGTGCGGATGCTGCATGGGCAAATCCATAGAGAAAAACAGTTTTTAAACGACTCCTTAGTCTATATGAATACACTTCCTGAAAAAGTGGATTCATAGCCTGTCTTACCTCGAGTAAAAGACGCACAGCAGGAAGAGAACGAGTCCTATAATCCCTTGAGGATGCCACCACTGAACAGACTGCCCGTCCTTTGGGATAGGCCTTGTGGTATTGAAGCCAATGATGCTTAGCAGACTTGGATTGCAATTTGTTTCTATAAAGTACATTAAGGTTATTAAATGTTACAGTAATGTAAAAAAAAAAAAAATTAGGTTATATTTAACTCTTGGAACCTCCAAAAGAGTTTTAAAAGGCCCACATTAACAAAATATTTAAACATAATTTGTATGTATTAATAACAAGACTTTAGAAAAGTGTTAAGAAAACTAAAATCACTTTCTGTCCAATCTTATCTCAGAGCCAAGGTATGTTGGTCAACAAATGAGTACAATTTAGATATCTTATCCAAAGTTAGTACATTCAGAAATACAATGCAAGTTGTTTTAGCCATTTTAGTATCTAACAAAATAGGCTCCAAACCAAAATTAATCAAGAGATAGGGAAAGACACACTAAGCAAAAATCCACCAAGGTAACACCTCAGTCCTTAACAGCTATGCCCCAAATACAAGTTTGTAAAAGAAATATTGCTAGAGCTTAAATCTCATATTGACCCTCACCTACTAATGGGAAACTTCAATACTCCACTGTAACCAATGGACAGGTCATTCAGCTGAAAAGTAAACAGAAGTACTATAGCTAACAGACATTACAAACCAAATGGACCCAACATTTGGTGTAGAGCACTTCACATAAACAGACAAGAACACACCCTTCTGTACCTTATGGAGCATTCTTCCAAATGGCCCACATTTGAAGACAAAGCAAATCTCAACAGATACAAGAAAACTGAAATCCCTACATCCTATCAAACCACAGATTAAAGGTAGATATCAGCAACAACAAGAACATCGCATACTCAAACTTCTGGGACACAATGAAAGGGGAACTAAGAGTTCCTACATTAAAAAAAAAAAAAAAAAAAGAGCGAGAGAGAGCTCTCATACTAGCAACTGAAGAGCACACCTGAAAGTTCTAAACAAACAGAAGTAAGCACATGATGCAAGAGAGTAGACAGCAAGAAATAACCAAACCAAGGGCAGACATAAAACAGAAACAGGATGCAAAGAAACATGTCAATGAAAAAGAGTTGGTTCTTTGAGAAAAATCAACAAGATAGGCAAACCCTTATCCAAACTAACCAAAACGTGGAGGCTATCCAAATTAACAAAATGAGAAATGAAAGGGTACATAACAGACACCAAGTTAATACAGAAAAATCATAAAAATATACTAAAAACCCATATTCTACCAAATTGGATAACCTAAAAGAAATGGATAATTTTGATAGGTAACATTTACCAAAGTTACCAAAAATCAGATTTAAAAAGACCTATAATCCCTAGTGAAAAAGAAGCAGTCATTAAAAGTATTCCAACTGAAAAATCCCCAGGACCAAATGGATTTAGCACAGACTTCTACCAGACTTTCAAAGAATTAACATCAGCACTCCTCAAATAATTCCACAAAATAGAAACAAAAGGAACATCTGCTCAGTTTATTTCATGAGGCCACAGTTACCCTGATACCCAAACCACATAAAGACTCAACAAAGAGAGAGAATTACAGACTAATTTCTCCTTTGATCATCGCTATAAACATAATACTTGGGGCTGGAGAGATGGTTCAGCGGTTAAGAGCACTGACTGTTCTTTCGAAGGTCCTGAGTTCAAATCCCAGCAACCACATGGTACCTTACAACCATCTGTAATGAGATCTGATTCCCTCTTCTGTCTGGAGTGTCTGAAGACAGCTACAGTGTACTCACATTTAATAATAATAAATAAAATAAAATAAAAAACCAAACAATGTAATACTTGCAAACCGAATCCAAGAACACATCAAAAAGACCATTCACCAGTAGTTTTCATCCAAGAAATCTCAGAGATGGTTCAATATACAAAAACCAGTAAATGTAATCCACCAAATAAAACTTTCATGATTATCTCATTAGATACAGAAAAAAACCTTTGACAAAAATCGACATCCCTAAAAGTTTAAAGAGATTAGGGATATAAGGGTTATACCTCAACATAATAAAGGCATTTATAGTAAGCCTATATATATGACCAACATTAAATTAAATGGAGAGACACTCAAAGCAATTCCACTAAAATCAGAAACAAGACAAGGTTGTCTATAAATATCTAAATATAGTACTTGAAGTTTCATATAGAACAATAAGACAAGTGGAGGAGATCAAGGGAAAATGGAAAGAAGTTAAAGCACTGTTATTTGCAGATGGTGTGATAGGATACAAAAGTGACCCCAAAAATTCCACCAGTGAACACCTACAGCCAAAAAAAAAAAAAAAAAAATCAGTAGCCTCCCTATATACAAATGACAAACAGACTGAAAAAGAAATCAGGGAAACAACACCCTTCACAATAGCCACAAATACTATAAAATATCTTGTAATAACTCTAACCAAGCAAGTGAAAGATCTGTATGATTAAAAACTTGGCATCAGATAGTAAGATCTTCCATGCTCATGAATTAGTAGGAGTAACATAATAATAAACCTGGCCATCTTACCAAAATGCAATCTCCATCAAAATTCCTACACAATTCTCTACAGACCTAGCTAGACAGGACAATTCTCAACATGTATGTGAAAACAAAAGCACCTGGATAGTTAAAACAATGCTATACAATAGAAACAACCATCCCAGACTTCAAGCTGCAGTAATAAAAATCACCTGGTACTGGCAAAAACAGACAAGCAGATCAATGGAATGGAATCAAATCAAAGACCCAGCCATATCTACACACCTATGGACATCTGATTTTTGATAGACACCAGAAATAAAGAATGGGGGGAAAGAACATCTTCAACAAACGGTGGTGGTCTAACTGGATGTCTGCATGTAGAAGAATGCAAACAGATCCACATCTATCACCCAGCACAAAACTCAAAACAAAGTGCATCAAAAACCTCAACATAAAACCAGATACACTGAGCCTGATCGAAAAGGAAGTGGGAATACTCTTGAATCCATTGGCACAGAAAACAAATTCTGAACAGAACTCCATCCAATAGCACAGACACTCAGATCAATTGAACTCATGAAACTGAAAAGCTGCTATAAGACAAAGGATATGCCAATCAGACAAAGTGGCAGCCTACAGAATGGGAAAAGATTTTTACCCATTCCATATTTAACAGAGAACTAATGTCTAATATTTGCAAAAGTAGATCTCAAAAATCCCAAATAATCCAATTAAAAAATGGGGTACAGAGCTAAACAGAATTCTCAATAGAGGAAACTTAAATGGCTGAGAGACAAAGAAATATTCAACATCCTTAACCATTCAAGGAAATGAAAATCAAAATTTCTTTGAGATTCCATCTTACACTTGTCAAAATAGCTAAAATCAATAACACAACTAACAGTTTATGCTGACGAGGGTAAGGAACTGAAACACTTCTCCACCTTTGGTGGGAGTGCAAACTTGTACAGCCACTTTGGAAATCAATACAGTGGCTGTTTTCCTCAGGAAACTAGGAATCAATCTACCTCAAAACCCATATACCTAAAAGATGCCCCGTCCTACCACAAGGATTCTTGCTCAACAATGTTCATTGTGGCTTTATTCATAATAGCTAGAAATTAGAAACAGCCTAGATGACCCTCAACAGAAGAATGGAAAAAGAAAATGTGGTACATTTACACAATGCAGTATTACTCAGCTATTTTAAAGTCATCACAAAATTTGCAGGCAAATGGATAGACCCTCTCTACTAGTAATAAAGTAGCTTCATCTCTTAAAGTGACAAGTTTTGAACACATAACCAACACTTGATGACTCATTATAAATAAAACATACCTGGTTCGTTGGTCATAGCAGACCATGTCAAATACATTGTGTAGACTGTAATTACTGAGGACTGCAGCAAGCCAGATCTTGGTTGTGATTCTTGGATCCTGGGCAGAATAGACATTACAGATGCACCAACGCAGAGGAGCATGTTCACGCTGATGAATGCCTTGTTTTCTGCACAGCTGGCTGGGTGAGTATAGTAGACAAAGAACAGGACGACGGCAACCAAGGACAGCAGATAATTCAGAGCCGTAGCTGACAGCAGGGCTGTGAAAGAAATACAAATGAATTATTAGATTTTATAAAAATATTAGGAATTCAGCATAGCACCTGGTTCTAAATAACTTAAATTTTATGTAACTAATCAGTTCAAGCTTGTTGTTATAACTGTACTACCAACGAAATCCCCGTGGCTGTTAGGCATCCTTTATACTTTCATATAGTATTCCAAAGTTCTTGTTTGTGCTGTGTATTGCTGCTGACCAATTACACAACTCTGTGTTTATTTCTAGTAGTCTTCTCTTTAAACTTTCAGTGTACTGGGGAATTTAGGTACAAAAATATAGCTTTAAGAAATTGATTCTGAGCGTTGTTTTGGCTATTCAAGGGTCTTTGGTTTCTTTACTGGTCCCTGGATAAATTTCTAGTTACTAAGAACAAAATTGGGGGCTGGAGAGATGGCTCAGCGGGTAAGAGCACTAACTGCTCTCCCAAAGGTTCTGAGTTCAAATCCCAGCAACCACATGGTGGCTCACAACCATTCCTAAGGAAGATTTGACGCTCTCTTCTGGTGACTGAAGATAGCTGCAGTGTACTTACGTATAATAAATCTTTAAAAAAAAAAAAAGAAAGAAAGAAAGAAAGAAAGAAAGAAAGAAAGAAAGAAAGAAAGAAAGAAAAAAGAAAACTAATAATAATAATAAAAAAAAAAGCCGGGCGTGGTGGCACACGCCTGTAATCCCAGCACTTGGGAGGCAGAGGCAGGCGGATTTCTGAGTTCAAGGCCAGCCTGGTCTACAGAGTGAGTTCCAGGACAGCCAGGGCTACACAGAGAAACCCTGTCTCGAAAAACCATAAAAAAAAAAAAAAAAAAAAGAACAAAATTTTCACCAAGTTACTGATATAGTCACTTATAGCTTCAACTGAAAACCCCTTCAGAGAACATGAGAAAACAAAAATCCTAAGTAATTTGCCAGCAGCCTATTCTGTTCTCACCAACATTCACTATTCTGAAGAGAGAAGAAACAAGCTTACCTGCATACCAACATCTTGAATTCCCTTCTTCCATTTTTTCAACCCATGATTCATTCCAAGAATGGGCAAAATCAATAAGTAAAACTAGTTGTATAAGGATGAAACAGAAGGCACCCGCCATGCCTACGTAAAACCACACTGAAAGGAAAAACAGTGCCATTTTAAACAAAGGATGACTGCTTTCAGTTTGATTATTTTTCTTAGTAATTTTAATACAAAAAGGGAAAACAAAATTATACATAAATTGATTTTGCAACTGGGGTAAAAAAGGAAATACTAAACCAGAAAAAGTAGGACGCCAGGTAGCAGTTACTATGGTTTCTTATACAAAACAAAAGATTATCACAGAATTTTTAAAAGCTCCTCACCAGTTGTAAAAGTGCCTTCAGGGATGAAGAATGCGCCGATAATAATTGCAATTGCTGTAGCAAATTTAAAGAACCAGAACCTAAGACAGAAACAAATGTAGTAAGAACCCAAAAAACAACTCAAATAGCAAAGCTTTTCAGAACCACTTACAGAATAGTTACACTTTATATAATAGTTCTAAGCATATACTGAACATAAAAAAATCATTATGTAGGCTAAAGATGGTCATAAGAAAGATGTGCCATCAATTCATTTAAGAATACTGGCTCCATTTCAAAGCACTGAGCTGCATAATATGTTTATATATAAAGTACAATTTCATTCCATGAATGAATAGCTTTAATAAATTATGACAAATTCCTATATCCAAAATAGTAATTTAAGACAGCTAATGACTAAAATACTAAAAACCTGTTATAAAATAATTTTTATTATCCTAATATTGCATTTTTACTTCCTGCATTTGGCATAGCATGCCAGCAAATAAATAATAAAACGTATTTAGAAAAACTAATTTATAAGAAGAAACAGATAAAATTCAAATCATTCAAATAAAATGCCAAATGACCTACTCAGTATTAAAGGAGACTGATTAGCACTCTTGTTTTCTTTCCAGGTTGTGGGAAACAATCATCTAGAAAAGCAATACCTGGTCAGTAATAATGTTCCCAGTTAGCTAGCTGCCTTGGAGATGGAGGACTTCAGAGTTCTATATAATAGGATTGGCTCACCAAAAGCTCAACGGGGCACCAATACTCTTGCTTTAATCACACATACAGCCTCCTTATTAAAATGCATCAGACGTGATGCCAATAAATGACCCACTACTATTATTTAATATCCAAAACAAGACTTTTTCCAGTAAAAATCAACAGTTTTTTAAACTTTAATGAAAAATATAAATCTGCTTTGAAATTTCTTTAGATAAAATCAGACTTCCTGGGAGGAAAAGGAGGTATAGATAGATGTTCTCTCCCATAATCAAAGCTTACCCATTGTGGACTGCAGCTCTAGGGTCACTGCTGCTTTTCACTTTAATCATGAGTAAAGAGAGCAGAAGATAGAACATGGCCAGGCCAAAGCACAGGCGATACACAGCTTTGTAGCCAACCAGAATATTACAGGGAACAACCCCTTTCTCATTCTCACAGAACCCAGGAATCTAGAAAAGCAAAATGGGTTTATGATCAATACTTTTCATTAACTAAAAGTTCCATGTTAACTCTAATCTGCTTTAAAGGTCATAACACACACAGTCAGACAAAAATGTAGACACACTCACACAGTCAATATAAGCACTTTAATTCGTAAAATGGGGGTGGTGGTGGTGGCAGGTGGGCATTTATTTAATCCTAGCATTGTGGAGGTAGAAGCAGGCAGAGCTCTATGATTTCAAAGTCAACCTGGTCTACACATTGATCCAAGCCAACTGGGGCTACATAGTGAGACCTTTTCACAGACACAGACACAAACACAGTCTCTCTCTCTCTCTCTCTCTCTCTCTCTCTCTCTCTCTCTCTCTCTCTCAAACTTCTAGGCAAGCAAACAATAAACTAACAATGGCCAAGCTAAGATGGATAATTACTTTGAGCTCAAGATTTATTTTTATTCTTTAAATATGTATTTTAAGTTACATAAAAGCAAAACTGTACATATTTATACTGTTATCATAATTCTAAATTTCCTAAGAAAATTAGCATTCTACTGTGGTATGTTGAATTATATATGGAAAATAGGTGGAAAGAAGTGAACAAAAGCTTAAATTACATAAAACAGTCACAGCTAAGAGACAAAAAAGTGGCTTTTTAAAGCCAAGTTTATTTATATCGATCTTTGAATGTTATTTGTGACCATAAGAAGTTTATTGACTTAACTAGAGCTGACATATTTTCATATTGTAATTGAGAATGTTGAGAAGCAGCAGGGACCACTTCAGAAGGTATAATCAATTGGGGTGGAGAGGCACAGTAACAGCACTGTTGCCAGGCAAGATGGATGCGGTCTAGGGCTTGATCTCCACCAACACACACTCAGAGACAGAAAGTTACATTGAACTCAGAATACAGGGAAGAAACGTTTGTGAGGTAAGTGGCAGTATTATCTAGAACCTCACATACTGTTCGTATGTATAAGAATAAACTACTTCTCCCACGCCTAACTGCAGTACTCCAAGTACTGCACTTTAGATACCAGTTTTGTAGCAGGTATATCCAGGAGCTACCTAACCCACGTGAACTCTAAGAGGTAGAACCCCGTGAGCTCTCTTCTCCATCACCGACGTTAGTGGTCCAATCACATGTACTTCACAGAGGCTGTGAGGCTGCAAGCAGAATGCTGTGCCTGGAGTCAGGATTTGACACCATTCTTCACTTCGCTCTGGCTCTGACATGCTTTCTGTCCCTACATAAACAGTGTTCCCTGAGCCTTGGGTGCAGCTGACACAGATAACCCTTGTATAGCTGAGCATTTAACCATCAAGCTGTTTTTCAACACTAGTTTCTAAGCCCCTGTAGGAACGGGTGTCTACTGTAAAACACAAGCTCCTCTGACCATGGCTAAACACCACTGAGCTGTGTATCTGTGTATCTGTGTTACCGAGAAAGAAATGTGATGGTAGTCCATTTGTAAAGCAGTAGCAGCAGCATCCCGAGTAGGCCCAATGCTCTATACAGGCTTTTGGTGAGGCTTACTGTAAAAGGGTTTACAATGAGATGCAAATTCCTTCCAGTGTAGGGGCCTCTCGGGCAGGCCTGTCACTACTGTACCCTCGGGTACAGCTTGCCCGGCTAGTTGGTACTGTTATGTGCAGTCAACAACGGATTAAGACTGCCAATGACAATTCCTCCCCAACAGCCTGAACAGCGACTACTGATATGATGAGGGCGAGTTGTAGGAAGGAAGCATCCAGACCACTTCCCGCCTGATTTCTTTGTGGCCTGAGACTAAAGCATGTGTGTCTTCAGTAATGGAATCTACCATCTGTTCTGGTGGGAACTAACAATCCTAGGAACTGCGAAAGAACATTTTCTGTGCTGCCATCATAAGACTATCATCTACTAAAACTGGGAGGACATATTACTATACTTTTCTATTACTTTACTTTTAATATCCCAAAAGTCATTTTATGCTCATTCTACAACTTTAGTTCATCAACATTAAAACAAAAGCCTGACCTTATTCAGTTGTTCTTCCATTCCTGGTATTAACATTATACAAGCTACAAATACTCCAACGAGCAAGAACAGTGCGTAGATCAATCTAGTCACAGTGGAGTTGTTCCCACTGGGGCAGCATCGGCACAGCAAACATGGGGCGCTGCCACACAAACACGGAATCTGGAAAAAGGATTAAACATCGGCACAGTTTAAAACAGTCCAATAAAATGCACATTCTATTTGCTGAAGGGATAAACAGTGACATTAATTCAAAAAGCTTAAAAGTATTTGACTCGCATACATTATCTGCATGCTCTAAAAACCTACAGCCAAGATGGAACAAGGTCAAATAATAAACAGCCTTTGTCCTCTACATCAAGTAAAATTATTTAAAAACAGGGGAAATGACCATCAGCAACCAAGACTTATCTAAGAAACAGAAGATTCATAAATAGCACAGCTACTAAGCTCACCTCCAGCCCCCCTACCAGGTAAGAATACAGTCATAGAATCCTGGGAATTCTCAACCTTAGCAGGCAATGGGGGAAAGGGGGACAAAGGATGATCCACCACAACCCTGAAGGGAATTGGTATTCTTACTTTTTCCTCTTCCATCTTTCTGTTAATAGCAATAAAACTATCACTAAAACAATGCTGGGCTCTTTTTTTTTTTTAAGGGTAAGTTAACAATTGGTTAGCAACTAGATAACTTTCTCTAATGAACTCCTTGCTAAACTAGAAAATGAGTAGGTTTTTGACCAGGAAAGCTTAACAAGTACAGGCATTAATAAGGAATATCTCAAAAAGGTAAAATTTAAGTATTCTCACAAGGGTTGTCCATAACCTAGACTGAACTCCATCAGTCAGACTTCAGGTTGGATGTACCAGGGTATTCCAGCTCTGGGGAAAAGAACCACAGATACTCCAGGGAAATAGTCTTGTACTAAACAAATTTCTATAGCAAATATAACTGCTAATATGTACACAAAGCAGCTGTGCATTATGTTTCAGGAACAGAAATTGACAGCATAGCAACTATGCAAACATACACAGAAGAATTCTATGACTGTAAAATAAAAAAAATAAGGCATTTATATAAAAATAACAGTGAGAAAAGGACAAATCCTGCCAATGCACTTCATTTGAGCTAGAGAAACAAGAGACAGAGAGGTAAGGAAGAGTGAGTGGGAGAGGGAGGGAGGGGCTAGAGGAGGGTCGCTTGAAAGGCAGGAGAGACAGAGACTGAGACAGTAGCCTCAGAAACGAAATGAGAAAAGAGCAGATCAGGACAAGAAAGGAATCAAGGGGATAATGAAAGAAAAGAAAAAGCAAAAACAAGAGAACAAGCATGCTACCCACCCATAAACAAAAAGACATTGCTGATAACAGAATTAAAGATAATTACTTGGGATAATTACCTAAATGCAGACCAAGAAGAAGTAACAGTGATCCCTTACCTTTTGCCTTAACAATAGAAAAAATAATCAACAATTATTTCAGATACAGTATGAACTAATAAAACTGGAAAGAAGAAATGCAGGGTGGTGATTCTGGAAAGCAGATGATGTAGACCCTAGAAGTTGCCCATCTTTCTAACTATGAGACTAGGTCAGAACAGCTGTTTACCTGAGGAGACAGAGCTGGGACTTCACAGAAGCAGCCCACATTCCTAGGGCAGAATCCCAGCTGTCTAAAACAGGCTAGATTCATTTTACTTATAAGCAAAGCATCAAAGACATAAACATCTCTAAGTAATTCACTTATATCCAAGAACATAGCCCAAGAATGGTTTTCAAACATGGAAGTTTAACATGCCTTCATCAAGGTAAAACCTCTGACATCTAATGGAGACTCAAGACATGCAGAAGAACAGGAATATACGGCCCATGACGGAGGACCAGTAGTCAAAACCAATCTGGAAGGTTACATGTACAAATGTCCTTTGATATTGTTAACTACACTTTGCACAGTCAAGACAGCAGAGGGAGACTAGAGCATGAAAAGGAGACATGGAAGATAATTTAAAAGAACCTATTAATATTTGGAGATAAAAACAAGATATGTTAACTTATTACCATTAAAAAAAAAAAAAAAGGTTTTCACATTTACGCTTAGCCAACGCAGGGGACAGGAATAAAAGACAAAAAACTAACTCAGAGCAAAAGACAAAACTGAAGAGAATAAAACAAGGCTCTTGACAGATGACCAGCACGTGGAGTCGACATACTGACCACATAAAAGTAGACATTATATGCAGGTGACAGTTCACCACCCCAGGCTCCCCAAATATCCCACCCAGACAGGAACCTGCAAGTTGTAGGTATACCAACAACCTCAGATGAGCTTTCTGCTGCAAATGACAAAACTAGATCAGTTCATTATAGAGTCAAAGCTGACAAATGTGTCTCATAGCAATCAGGAATAATTTCTTTTAAAAAAAAAAAGAAAAGAAAAAGAAAAGAAAAAGAAAAACCATTGTGTTACAAAACAAACATGGAGCAAAGCTTGGCAATGAAATGGGTATTTGGTGATTCCTACTTCTTTCCTCTTAATTACTTAAATACATTAACTATTTTGGGTAAAGAAATGGTTGTGATTGTTTACAAGATCTAGTTATTAAAAAATCTATTCAGAGGCCGGGCATGGTGGCGCACGCCTATAATCCCAGCACTTGGGAGGAAGAGGCAGGCGGATTTCTGAGTTCAAGGCCAGCCTGGTCTACAGAGTGAGTTCCAGGACAGCCAGGACTACACAGAGAAACCCTGTCTTGAAAAACAAAACAAAACAAAACAAAAAAAAAATCTATTCAGAACACCAAGGCTGACCTTATATTAGAGAAAGGTATGTTAGTGGCTGGTAGTATTACAGTTGGATAAAAGGTCCAGAGATGCTCACATGTAATTTTTCTTTCATACATTTTTGTAGTTCAGGAGTAGTGTTCTGTAGTTATTTTATGAACAAGAAGCAAAGTGTTACTAAATTTGACTGAGTCTTCAAAAATCTGTTTAAAAATGCAAGCCTTTTAGCCAGGCGGTGGTGGTGCACGCCTGTAATCCCAGCACTCTGGGAGGCAGAGGCAGGTGGATTTCTGAGTTTGAGGCCAGCCTGGTCTACAGAGTGAGTTCCAGGACAGCCAGGGCTATATAGAGAAACCCTGTCTCGAAAAATCAAAAAACAAGCAAACAAACAAACAAACAAAAAAAAAAAACCAAAAAAAAACAACAACAACAACAAAAAATTATGGATTACTTGACATAATTTAACGATTTCAACCATAGGAACTGTTGAGTAAAATTTCACCTCATCGGAGTTCCCAAGCAAGTAAGCATATTAACTTGGGAGTTGGAAAAGATGGATTTGTAGCTCATAATACAAATTCTACTCACTGATATGTACTGAAATGTAATAGTTAAAAGGAGCAGGCTGGGCAAAGTTCACACTGTGAACCTCCAGATGAGTCCTAAGAAAGGTGCATCATAGTGACCAACTTGCCCCCTAGCTTAAGGCATACCTAACCCTGCTGCTATTGCTGCAACCTCTTCAGCGTACCTAGCTATGATACAATGAGGCTGTCGAGGCAGCGCCAGGTTCATCAAAGACATTAGTGAAGGAAAGTGTCAACCTAAATTGTAGATGTATGTGGTAATGCAACTTAACCAAGGGTGTTATACATATATACAAAAATTCCCTAAAACTTAAAAAAGAAAAAAAAAATTGAAACACCGACCCTGAGATCAAAAAATGGTACTCATAACTAAACTGGAAAGTAATAAAATGGAGAATTCTTATCTTTCTAACTGCTGTGTGCCCACACTACAACCAAGCTAACTCTAGTATTACAAATTAAATAACTCAATATCCTAACAAACAGTCACCAAGGAAATGTTTTATAATAACTACTTACAATTGTTATGTGTGTCTATGTGTGGGAGTATGTGTCCATGGGAGTCAATTGTCAGTGGGGAGCAGAAGGGGGTGTGAGATTCCCTGGAGCTGGTTACAAGCAGTTGTGAATTGCCAAATGTGTGGGTGCTGGGAACTAAACTCCATAATCTAGCAAGAGCAACTCGCTGAATCATCTCCCCAGCTCCTATTTATTAAGTTTTATTACACTAAATTTTGCCTTCTGTATAAAAGGGTCAACAGACTCAATTAAGCTCTCTCAATCTCTGAGGTCAAGTTTCCATATCCAACTGCAAATAGGAAAATATAAGGGAATAGCTTGTTGGACTTCCAAACAGTATTGGCTAAAAACTAATAATAATTCAAGTCATACAAGGCATTTTTCAAAGGATGAGGCATGTAAACTTGCCAGTACATTGGTCAACATACAATGGGATGATCTGGTTAGTCAAAAAATGGTTACCAGTTAAACTTAGAAATCATAGGCCAAAAAATAAGATTTGAATCCAAATACCTCGCCAAAAAAAAAAAAAAAAAAGCAATGAAGGTTTTTATTATAAACTGCACTACCAATGTTTTGTCTACAGGATCATGGGGTCCTCTGTGCCATGTGGATAACGAAATCTTGCCACTGTTCTACAAAGGATTGTACTGTCTCACGAAAAATGCAACATACCCTTCCTGTAGAAACAATTTTCATATTGCACGCTCATGTTTTACGTCAAAAAAAAAAAATCAGTACCACCGACCAGAACACCTTTTCTAGAAACATAAATTTGGAAATAATAAGAATCAAGGCAACCGAAACCGAAGAAAGCAGGTCGTAAGGGAATTTAGAAAACAAAAACAAAAACATAACAAAACAAGAAGCCCGAGAAGACTACATCGTCACTAGTCAAGATTGTTCCAAATAACGGGCCCGAGTCCCTGGCGGCTGCGTGTCAGAACAAAGAGGCCTCTGGGAATGACAGTGCCGCAGTGCGAGGTCGCCGGGTTTGGGGTGACAAGGAGAGACGCGGTGCCCGCGGGAGGAAGGAGCTGGAGCAGGGACCGCCCAGGCTCACACCAGAGGGAAAGCCATAGCGCGGGAGACGCCCCGCTCCGCCCGGCCTCGCCCTTAAGAGACTTTAGCCCCGAAGCGGAGCCGCACTGACCGGAGCAGGGCGGATAAACCCAGCTCGCACGGGCCGCGAGCCCCAGGCCGCCTTACCCAGCTCGCCACGGAGCACAGCCCCAGAACGCTCCCCATCGCCGCCGCGTCACCAGCCCAGCGCGTGCCGACAAGATGGAGACAGCTTCTTTTCTCCTTTTTCTGGGCTTATTTACTGTCTGGCAGGCACTTCCGGCGCAGACGCACCCGCCCCCTCAGCTTCGCGTGCGTCACTTCCGCTCAGACCTGGACCTGGTGACTGCGGTCCCGGCCAAGCGTGCGCAGTGCTCTTGCCGGGAGGAAGGGTGTGATCTTCAGCGAAGCCACTCCTAGAAAAAAGATCTGTGGCTTCGTGGGGTGGCCCTATTTCGCCAAGTAAAGAAGACGCATGCCATTGTCTTGAATTTGGACGTTGGAAGAACTCTGAACTGTTACTCGTTTTTGAGACATTGGTTCCTCTTGGGATTTAGCCATCTCACTTCCACAATTGTTGTCGTTCTACTCTCGTCACTAATTTTTTTTTCTATGCCTGCAGCCACTATGTAGGGCAAGTTTCACTGGTATATACTATATATGCATATTATTTTCCCCAAGTATCGTCCTTTCAGTTCTTTTGTTTACTACTGATGCACATTTTAACTTTTTTTCTAGTAAGATTTTTCCAAATACTTGGTTTGTCCTTGAAAAATGCTTCACTTAGTTAAGACATTTATATAGTATAGGGGTTTATTGACAGCTATCCGGATATACAGTTGACATCCTTGTTTTGATGTCTATGTTTAGGATGTGTCTTTAGGAAAGTGTTGATTCTTATTTTTCTGTAATTTGCCCTTGAAAACATTCTGTGAGAAGAGTCTGGTACACAGACATCACTTTGAAATACCCATTACTATAAATATTTTAAAATAAAGATGTCTCATAAAGTTGGCAAAAATCGCACATAGAGGGGTGGAATAACCCTTATCAATCTGGCCCAGCGCGTGCCGACAAGATGGAGACAACTGTCTTGTTGCAAACAAGAGATAACCAGCGTGCGTTGAGCATGCCAATCTGTAAAGTCTCTGGAATGAGTCCCCTAGTATTTGGAAATTGAAGCTTGGGGGGAAAATAAGCTACACAAAATGTTCAGTGATTCCATTTGTAGTTGAAGATACATGTGGAAGATAATCACTACTGGGGAACGTAGTTAGAAGAATCCTGAAAACAAAGCCCAAAATTTCAAGACATAGCTATCACATAGAGACTATTTGTACCTTCTTTGATTGATAATGTGACCTCTATACTCTCTTTTACCCAAGTGTTAAACTCTGCTTTTAGTCTAAGTTGTGAAGACAGGAGCTGTTACTGTTAATATTGTCAACTCCATAGAATGTAGATTCATCTCTGGTGATGCCTATGTGGGATCATCCTGATTACTCTAATTGATATGGCCCTTAATTGTGAACAGAGCTGTGGAGGGCTATAACCTGGAGATATGAGCTAAAATAAGCCCTTGCTCTCTAAGCTTCTTTGGTGAGAGTATTTTATCACTGCAACAAGAACAGAAAGAAGGAAGAGAGGATGGGAGGAAGGGAAAACAAGACTTTAGTAAGATACTTGATTTCTCAAAAGCTTAGTGTCTTTATTAATACTATACAGGTATAAAATCAATTATAGAATTGTAAGGGTTGGGCCAGAGGGATGGCTCAGTGGTTAAGAGCACTGACTGCTCTTCTGAAGGTCCTGAGTTCAAATCCCAGCAACCACATGGTGGCTCACGACCATCCGTAATGAGATCTGATGCCCTCTTGTGGTGTGTCTGAAGATAGCTACAATGTACTTACATATAATAAATAAATAATTCTTTATAAAAAAGAATTGTAAGCGTTAAATGATATGACACATGTTTTTACAAATGCAAATGCTAGCGCCATATACAGAAATCCATAGATCATCAACACAGGTTATTTTCCCTACTTTCTTCCCTACCAAAACTATTAATGTCTGTGGTTTGCCAACATAGGTTGGATACAGCCGCCACCCAATGGATTGTGTTAGTTTCTCAGGTGATGTTTCCATGTTCCTTTATATTTTCTTGTCTATATCTATGGGATGGATATAATCAGCTAACTTATAAAATGGAATTTTCTTCCTAGGTATTAGATACTCTTATGAAGGAGACCCAGGTATCATTTAATATTTGTTGCTCTAGTAGAGACCTCCGATCAGTTACAATTTCTGGTCTCCATCATGTCTTTTCCTCAGATGTATAATAATTTATGTGTGAACATTGTTTGCTATTGCTATATCTGGTAATAGAATGATACATTAATTATAAAAAAATAATGACTTCTATGAACAAGTTTTGGAGACTCTGCAATTATGTAATACCAGGAGAGAGGTATCAGGGGAAGAGACTGGTGGCATGAGAATTTTTTTTTTCAAGAAAGAACTTTACACACGCCGGGCAGTGGTGGCGCACGCCTTTAATCCCAGCACTTGGGAGGCAGAGGCAGGTAGATTTATGAGTTCAAGGTCAGCCTGGTCTACAGAGTGAGTTCCAGGACAGCCAGGGCCACACAGAGAAACCCTGTCTTGAAAAACAAACAAAAAAAAAACAAAAGACAAACAAACAAAAAAAGAACTTTACACACACAAAATGATTCATATGGATGCCTACTAGATACTTAAATGTGCCATATCAAAAAGAGCACACTGTGTGTTACTAAAAAACAAACATTTTCAAAATATTTTAGAAGCATAGCAAGATGAGAAATGTCATGACTCTTTCTGCCCTCAGGAAATAAAGCATTACAAATAAAGTTGTTCCTGGCTGTGTTTATGCTGCTATAGCTTCAGTTTGCTGCCATCACATTGCAAATTTGTGATTAAATTAGCTTTCTCGGAGCACTATTTCTCCACTTGTGTTTGTGTTGCCTGCTGTGGGATGACATGAATTTGTCACATTTACTGTGGAAAAGATGAAACCCTTCATGCTGTCCATCGACACTCTTGATCACTGGTAATGTTGACAACTTTTCTTTGCTTATTGAACAAATCTTACTGAGAAGGCTTTAAAGGCTTTCAAGCCTTTAAAAAAGTTACAGTTGAACTAACTACCTATTTTAATTGATTTGTAGATGGCCTTTTATAAATTTTAAATATGAATCTTTTTTTTTTTTTTTGAGACAGGGTTTCTCTGTATAGCCCTGGCTGTCCTGGAACTCACTCTGTAGACCAGGCTGGCCTCGAACTCAGAAATCCGCCTGCCTCTGCCTCCCAAGGGCTGGGATTACAGGCGTGTGCCACCACCGCCCGGCCAATATGAATCTTTTTTTAAAAATGTGGTGAGAAATTGTCATTCCTTGGTCTGAGCTGCTTCTTTTTTTTTTTTTTTCACATTGTAAAATACCATTCTTAGGTCACAACTGTGACAAAATTTTTAAAGTCCTTTTAAGTGTCCTAATTAGCACATTTGTCCTTTGAGTTACTTTATTTATTGTTCAAAACTTATTTCCGATCCCAAGATTTAGGAGACATTTTTTCCCTCTGTATATTTGCTTCTAAGTCTTGAATTTTAGTTTTCACAAAACTAAAATGTTTAAAACTATCCGCGTCTGATGCAAGCTAGAAATTCCACTAGCGATACGCTGATAACCCCACCCACTCCAGAAGGTGGGAATGCCTTGGTGACCAACAGTCTGTCAACAGTTCTCCAGGGAGGGAGGGAGGGAGGGAGGATTCAAAAGATAAAGGGCAATTAGACAATACAGTAGCAGGGCCCCAGCCCATTCTAAGGCTGAAGCTGGTTTATTTTTTTCCAGTCTGCTTTTATATCATTCTAAGTACATGCAAAGAACAAGGTCAGTCCTAAGTCATAAAAAGTAGTTAAGGAACGAAGCATAGACAAGGTCCCATTGATGACAATATTCAGGGTCTTAACAAGACCCATCAAGATACAAAGAGGACATTTTCACCTGTGTTCCTCTTGAGCCTACTTCCAAGTCCTAGGCCAAAGTCAAATTCCTGCTTGAGTCTACTTCCATACCGTAGCCCCAAATGCCTGCCAAATTCCTGCTCTCCACACCTTGGTATGTAGTGTTGACTGTTTTCCATTGTATAACGCCTCTCACGGGATGATTTCAAGGTGCCAGTGGTTTATCAATATACTTTTGAAATTCTTCAATATTTAGTGTGTGGTGAGCTGAAGATACTTCTGGTCCATGCCTAAATAAAATATTTTAGTTTTTCATATAGATAATAAAATTTCCTACTAGAATTTATAGAATATATAGCTTCATCTCACACCTGTGATAGGGAATTTTTCCACATAAATTGGTGTTTGTTTCTAGACTTCACATTCTGTATATGAATTGAACTGTCTACACTTGTGTCTCTTGTATGTACTTTTTTTTGTCTTTGTTTTTGTTTTTGTTTTGTTTTTTCGAGACCGGGTTTCTCTTGTAGCTCTGGCTGTCCTGGAACTCACTCTGTAGACCAGGCTGGCCTCCAACTCAGAAATCTGCCTGACTCTGCCTCCCAAGTGCTGGGATTAAAGGCGTGCGCCACCACCTCCCGGCTCTTGTATGCACTTTTAATTGTAGCATTTGGAAACGGGTTGTGATATTTGTAAAGGGACATTTATTCTTTTCTTCAAACATATTTTTGCTAATCTTAGTTCTTTATTTTTCTATGAGTATTTTAGGATCATTATCAAATTTGAATGATAAATTACACAGCCTCACTAATCATGAGGCTTTGCTTATATTTTAAAAGTATGTCATAAGTATCTGTACGAGCTTCTTCATAGTTAATAACTTTCTCCATGAAAATACGTAATTTTTGGTTGTATAGTATTTTATTAAGTGAGACTGTAGTTTTTTTTTTTCCGAGACAGGGTTTCTCTGTATAGCCCTGGCTGTCCTGGAACTCACTCTGTAGACCAGGCTGGCCTCGAACTCAGAAATCCACCTGCCTCTGCCTCCCAGAGTGATGGGATTATAGGCGTGCGCCACCACTGCCCGGCTGTGTATTGTCTTCTCAACAATAAAAAGTATAATAAAATACTATTCTACACAAATTATACATATTAAATATGCTAAAATCAGAAAATTAGAATTTATTGTCATAAGAATCATAAGAATTGTTATAAAACGGGAAATCTCCCTTTTTTAGGAAATAAATTCTTTGGATTATATCAAGGCTAACTTTCACAAATTTTTCATTTATTTTACAGTAAAGATTGTTTAAGCTTGAGGATAAATTGTTAGCCATGGTGACACTATACATCTTAATTGCGTAATAATTTTTAATTTTGAGAAGTTAATTTCTTTCTCTTAAAGCCAATTTTATTTATCAACAATCAACCATTTCATTTTCTCAGTGAGCCACTACCCGATCTAAATCCCCAAGCAGGTGCCTCAGAAACACCAATAGACCAAAAAATACAGACAGACAGACAGACAGACAGACACACACACACACACACACACACACACACACCAATAAAATACTCACTGCCTGCCTCTGCCTTCCAAGTGCTGGGATTACAGGTGTGCGCCACCATGCCTGGTGGAGACTGTATTCCTGTTGTACAATTTAATGAGCAACCTTGAATCTCATCCCTATTATTAGCCACTCCTAAGTTATTACTACTAGTCACTCCTGATTATGATAAAAATCAACAGGACACTCATGCTTCTGTTTATTAGTGGTTTAGAATCAGTTGAAGGAAAACTACCCTTAATGTTTTTGTTGCAGGAGAATATTATTTCCAGTACGAAAAATATTCTAGGTGGGCTGGAGAGATGGCTCAGAGGTTAAGAGCACGGATTGCTCTTCTGGAGGTCATGAGTTCAAATCCCAGCAATAGTATGGTGGCCCACAACTTTCTGTAATGGGATCCAATGTCCTCTTCTGGTGTGTCTGAAAACAGCGACATTGTACTCATAAAATAAATAAATAAATCTTTAAAAAAATTATACTAGTAATTTTAGGGTCTCAATAATTGATAAGGCTAATGGAGAAAGACAGTTCATTATAAATTTAAGATTTATGTCTTTTGTTGTATGTAAGAAGATCCCTGATTTATTCGTAAGTTTTTTTTTTGCTTTTTCTTTTTTTTTATTGGATATATTCTATATTTACAATTCATTTCCCTTTTTCTGGTTCCCCACGCCCCCAAAGGCCCCACATGCCCTTTTCCCTCCCCCTGCTCCCTCTTCCACCCCTTCCCTCTTCCCTGTTCTTGTATTTCCCTACACTGATGCTTTGATCCTTTCCAGCACCAGTGTCCACTCCTTTCTTCTTGTCATACATCATTTGGTATGTGAATTGTGTCTTTGGTGTTCCAAGATTCTAGGCTAATATCCACTTATCAGTGACTGCATACCATGGGTATTCTTTTGAGACTGGGTTACCTCACTTATTGTAAGTTTTTTTAAGTTATTTTTTTTTACACTACTCAAGAAATAGGTTTCTTTCTGAGATATTTATCAATGCTTAAGTTTTAATTTTAATTCACCAGGGGTACACAAACACTTTATTTAGTTCATTTGCTTTATCAGCTGTAATATAGAATGGATTTTCTTTATTCAAATAGTTGCACACTGAATAATTGAATACAGCAATACATAAATTTGAAAGATTATTTGTTAGAATAGTTGTGGACAGCAGTCTTTTTACTTCTTGCCTGCTGTTCAAGAGAAATAAAATGAAAATTTATTCAAATTTGAACTCAAACATATGAAAACAGCACAAACCATACTTTTCTAATGTATATAAGTTCGTATACAGGAATATGGTTTCTTTATATTTTTATTTCCTTACTTCTGAATTTATTTTTCAGCATCCCATACTTTAGGAAATTCATCTTCTTCATTGTAAAATGTGTGTTATACAAGAACTTAATGTTCTGTGAAAGATAATTTAAGTTTTATTTTTGAACGATGGAGCATGCAGTCATTAGGCAATCCTCCTGGGCCATTCTTTTATCTTTTATGACTTTTGATCATAGTATGGCACCAGAGAATTCAAGATTATGTTCTTTATAAATACAAATATTTCATGTTACCAGTTATGATAAAATATACGCTTTAACATGAACATATTAATAATCTTTTAAGAGAAATTCAGCAGTAATCCCAAGATGAATGGTATAATAGCGATACACAGAAGTGAGCTGAGTCACAGGGCACTAGAGATGAACGTTTCCTCAGAAGACATTCTAGGGCCCCCTCCCACAACTATAAGTAATGAATCTAGCCACCATGCAGAGTGTGGGAATAATGATTTGAGCCCGAGAACAACAGGACATAGAAATAAGCTGATTTGATAAGTATTGTACACATGCATTGGAATTTTATACTGTACCACAAAATGCATATAGCTATTAAGGTTTAATGAGGTGTTGACAGATACATGATTATTATGTTTTATGGTAATACTAAAGGTTTCAATAATAGATTGTAAAGAGCATTATTAACCAGTTTTTCCAGTATGAGTGAAGTTGCCATATTCAATTTCTGTAGCTAATAATTTTCTCTGAAATATGAACTTCTTGTGTGCCAGTTGTTTAAGTGTTGGAGGAATATTCACCCAAAATAATTTCTTGTCCATCCCCACAAAAATACATTTAAAAAAACATAGTACACGAATTAGATTCTTAAGAAACTTAATACAAAATTTATTCTTTTTAATCACTCACCCACCTTTATGTGAATCTCTCATCAGCTTTAAAAGAAAGTTTTAAATGGATTGTCTGTTTTACTCAAAATTCTTTTGCTGTGAAGGGCTACCAGGACATTATAAAAGACACCATGACTCTTATAAAAGGAACATTTAATTGGGGGTGGCTTACAGTTCAGAGGTTAGTTCATTGCCAGAGAGAGACACTAGGACTGGCTTGAATATTTGAGACTGGAAAGCCCACTCCCAGCAACACGTGTTCTCCACACCTATTTCAACAAAGACATACATCCTAATAGTGCTATTCCCCGTGCCTATGACTTGCCTATGGGGCTGTTCCTATTTAGACCGCCACAAACATAAGAAACAGTGTGGAAATGGAAGATTTTTAGGAAAACTAAGTTCCATTTATTTTTAGTTTTGAGCCTAGCCTTTAATAGCTGAGCCATCTCTCCAGCCCAAGTTCCATTTTATATGGAAATTATAAATCATACTGCATCACCCCATAATGCTAAAAAAGAAGTTAAAGACACCTTGGCTTCTAAAAATAAAATGTCTCAATTTTGAATAAAATCTGAAAATAGTCTCTGCTGAGATGGCTCAGTGGTTAAGAGCACGTCTTACTCTTACAGAGGATCCAGGTTCGATTCCCAGCACCCACACAGTGGATTATAGCCATCTGTAATTATCTTCAGATCCAGAAATCTAATGTCCACATCTGACCTCCACAGGCATCAAGCACACACATGGTTCACAAATATACATACAGGATAAACACTCATACACAAAAAATAAAATGAATAAATCGTTTTTTTAAAAAAATTTAAAGATAGTTTTGGGTTATATGACCTAAGGAGAGAAAGGGCATATGAGTATTTTATGGCATTCTTCCTAAAGTAATTCGATCCCAATTTTAAACATTTAAATAGTTAATTAAATATTTGAATAGTCAATCAAAATTTCTGTAAGAATAATCCAGAGATTAGAACAAAATAACCCATAGGTGTCACTATTAACTTAGAATTTGAAGATACCACATTGTGAGATGCTTCTTTTATTATTTGTATAATAAAAAAAAACTTCAAAAATGAATATAATTCAAAGATACAAAAGTCTCCTTTTTACCTTCATTTTATCTTAGTGTTAAAAGAGCAAAGGAACAATACTTCTTTCACACAGGTTTTCTTTTGCTGAAGACTAAGGCATTGTATTCCACAACAGCTAGATATACTTTACACCAGTGAAGTAAATGTCACAAGAATTCATTACATCAAGAAAGTCTTCCATAAATCCAGGAAAAGAGTGCATAATCACAACATAAGTAATGACATAGGCTGAGTCGCGAACATGTGTCTAATGCTGAATATGTTACTTTTCTAAGAGTTGAGAAGAGACAACTTAAAAAAATGCTAAGGAAATTTCCAAAGCAGTTTACCTCTTAATGGCAGTTAGATAAAGTGTTTATGATTTCACGCCAGCAAGATGGTTCAGCAGGTAAAACCTCTTGCCACCACGGCAACCTAAAATGCATGATGAAGGAGAGAAGCTATTGCAAGTCTTCTGACTTCTATGTGTGTTAATGGTAATATACCCAGATGCATGTAGAAATGCACTCGAGAAAAATGTATACATGTAATTTTAAAAATTTTTAAAGATTTATTGATTTTGTATAGAGTTCTACAAACTATAAGATAATCATACTGAAAACATATTGAAATGAAGCATGAATTAAACAAAAATTGTATTATAGGAAGAAACTACTCTTTTGCTATTCATCAAATTTCTGAATTCCTATGAAACATGTTATAAGAAGGTCCATATTTATATGGCCACTTGCCCATATAAATATGAACCACTTTTGTAATTTGAAATTTCTAATATCCATATTAAAAAGAATAAAAGGAACAGGTGAAATTATTTTTGATAGCACATTAAGTTAACATACTGCTGATTCTCATGCAGTTTCCCACACCTCATTCCATTACCTGCAAATTCTGCTTCCTCATATAGCACATGTGTGAATCACGCGTAAAGCTGATGTGAGAGTTCAAGAACTGCGTGTGGGAACTCTTTTCTCCCAGTTTGATCTTACAAGCTCTCCATGCAGAAACAGATGAACTAAACTATTAGATGGGAATGTTTCACGCACAGAGGTAAATCTGGAATGAGGCTGCCTTTGCTTAAGTGTTAGTCCACTCCAGATTATCTTTTCACCAGTGTTTTCCCTTTCTTTAGTCCCCCCCCTTTTTTTAAAAATTAAATCCTATCTCGTTTTCTTAATCTTTTGTTTTGTTTTGTTTTGTTTTGTTTTGTTTTGTTTTCGAGACAGGGTTTCTCTGTATAGCCCTGGCTGTCCTGGAACTCACTCTGTAGATCAGGCTGGCCTCAAACTCAGAAATCTGCCTGCCTCTGCCTCCCAAGTGCTGGGATTAAAGGCGTGCACCACCATTGCCCGGCCTTTCTTAATCTTTTGAACTATATATCCAGCAGTTAGCCAACTACTTTCATATAGTTTTTGTTTGTTTGTTTGT
Source organism: Apodemus agrarius (assembly GCA_964023405.1). Taxonomy (NCBI): domain Eukaryota; kingdom Metazoa; phylum Chordata; class Mammalia; order Rodentia; family Muridae; genus Apodemus; species Apodemus agrarius. Next base: position 30,954,772 of record OZ030025.1, on the reverse strand, counting down.
TTTTCAGGATAAATTGGTGTGGGATAGGATTTTCAGATGTTGTGGAATTTCAGATGAAATTGTGGGATAGCAATTTCAGATGATTCTAATTGACAATGCTACAAGAGAATCACATTTCTACTTTACATTAATTTAATAAAGTACAATCTATTGTTAAAAGATTCAAGCTCCCCCCTCTCCATATTTCTTTCTCTTTTGCCTGTCTGCCTTTTTCTCCTTCCTTCCTTCCTTCCTTCCTTCCTTCCTTCCTTCCTTCCTTCCTCCCTTCCTTCCTTCCCTTCCTTCCTTCTCTCCCTGTGTCTTTCTATTTCTTTTTCTTATTTCATCTCATCATATCTTACCTTACTTAATCTTATTAAGACCCCATACTCAAAAAGAAAAGGAGACGGAAGCATGTGTAGCTGACCTTATGCAGTGAGAGTATAGTTGTAGGATGACTAACTAAAACACTATCATTTTGAAAGACACCAAATGGACTACTTCCTCACACACAGCTTTCTTCTACAATGAGAACAGCCTTGCCCAGGTGCAGCCTCGCCCTCCTGTCCCTTGCTTGCCACATTCTTCTGCAGGTCTAGCTCCAAAATCATGCTGCATGTTAGTCCTTAAACCACTAGTGGGACGTAGGAACTCCGGTAGCTTTCTTATGTGCACGCTCACACAGGCACAGCTTGGATCATACCGGGACACATTCCGGGTCTCTCTGAGACCTGCTTCTCTAATCTCGACACTACTCCTTCCTTAAACAAATTTTACAAGTGTGTTGTTTTGTTTTGTTTTGTTTTTTGTTTTTGTTTTTTTTTTTTTTTTTTGGATTTGGTTTGTTTCGAGACAGGGTTTCTCGGTATGACCCTGGCTGTCCTGGAACTCACTCTGTAGACCAGGCTGGCCTCGAACTCAGAAATCCACCTGCCTCTGCCTCCCAGAGTGATGGGATTATAGGCGTGCGTCACCACTGCCCGGCTGTGTATTGTCTTCTCAACAATAAAAAGTATAATAAAATACTATTCTACACAAATTATACATATTAAATATGCTAAAATCAGAAAATTAGAATTTATTGTCATAAGAATCATAAGAATATTGTTATAAAACGGGAAATCTCCCTTTTTTAGGAAATAAATTCTTTGGATTATATCAAGGCTAACTTTCACAAATTTTTCATTTATTTTACAGTAAAGATTGTTTAAGCTTGAGGATAAATTGTTAGCCATGGTGACACTATACATCTTAATTGCTTAATAATTTTTAATTTTGAGAAGTTAATTTCTTTCTCTTAAAACCAATTTTATTTATCAACAATCAACCATTTCATTTTCTCAGTGAGCCACTCCCCGATCTAAATCCCCAAGCAGGTGCCTCTGAAACACCAATAGACCAAAAAATACATACATACATACATACATATACATACATACAGACAGACAGACAGACAGACAGACAGACACACACACACACACACACACACACACACCAATAAAATACTCACTGGTACAAATGAATGATCAAGGTCACAGAGGGAAAAGAAGCTATCAGCGTGAACCAGTTAATCTCTTGGGACATGGTTGTTCTGGCAGTGTATGTTAGTCTGTAGTCACGCCTTGGGGAAAGGAGGCAAGACGTCAGTCTCATACTGTGCTACATACTGAGTTGATAGCTAGCCTGCAGTATAGGCCACCTTTGAGGAGAGGCTGTTGAAAGAATTGGATCCACACCCGCGGGGTGTGGCCCTACCGGTTCTAGTGGAGGCCCTAGTTGGAGACTCAGCATCTGCTACACCATTTCTGTCCAATGTCATCTGACCTGGCACGCAGGTATTCAAACATTGACCCTGAGGTTTCTGGAATGCATCCACCATTTGGTGAGTTTGGTGCATCCGGGAGTCTGAAAGGGAGGGGGCGTTGGGGGAAGCAGTTTTTGTGCTACATGTAGGAGGAGCTGTTTGATGATTCAGGGGGATTGATGGGAACGAGCCTGTACTTCCAACTTGGTAGTTGGCAGCAGAGGGCTTTGCGGGAAAGAGAAGAGGTATCATCCCGGGCAGACTGCTGAAGCCTGGCCAAGGAGGGGGAGGGGGCACGTCTTCTGCTCCAAGGATCCCTGGATGAACCAAGCCTCAACTTGTTCCTCCTTCAGTTTGAGTCTGGTGGCCATGATCTTTCGAGCCTGGAGGTCTAGGTATGGTTCCACCTTGCAGTGTTGTTCCAGCTTCCAAAGCTGCTCCCAACTGTACTTCTTGGCAAAGGGACCCTGCGTATAGGAGGTCAGGGAACTTAGCGATAATGAAAGGATAAGGTTATAAGCTAGGAATCCCCTGTGCCTGGGCACGTGGGAGGCACCTGGATCTCCAACTCCAGTGGGGGAGGGTGGGCGCGACAGTGCGTGGAGGCCACGTAAGCAGAAATGACTTAACTAGTTCTTCCGGCCTCTGTGAGAGGCTGATAGGCTGTCAGAGAGCTCAAGTTCGGATGGTTTGAACAGATTGGCTTAGAAGCTTGTGGTAGGCGGGTTCTGTTATAAGTCTATAAAAGGCAAGGCAAACCAGTCCTCAGCGGGCTTACATCTTCACCTTGCTGGGGAAACTGTAACCCCCCAGAGCTCTGGAAATTAAAATCCTCTTGCAAATTGCATCAGGTCTGTCTCTCGTGGGTATTTTGGGGTGCCGGTTTCCGAGGCATGGGGTGCAGAAGTACCCCGTTTTTTCTTTCGGTTCTTACAATGCTTCCATTTTGTCTGTAGTTTTTTTTTAGGTTTTTCAAGACAGGGATTCTCTGTGTAGACCTGTATAGATGCTTCCATTTCGTCTGTAGCTTTTTTTAGGTTTTTCAAGACAGGGATTCTCTGTGTAGCTCTGTGTAGAGGGCTGCGAAGTGCCGTGCCTTAAAGATGGCTCTGGTTTCCGCCTTCCTCCCCCCCAGGGAGAGAGTGCCCTTTGAAACAAACAACTCCTTATTTGGCTTCGTGGGATCAGATGCTGTCCTTCTGCCTTGAAGTAGCCTATCTGCTTTGCCCACATGTGCCTCAGGGATTGGCCAGCCTTTAGGATATAAGAGAGTGCTGGGGTCGAGATGGGGGGAGATGCCATTGTACAAGGATCCTGAATAAACCACTTGAAGAAGCTTGTCAAGAATCCTGAATAAGCTGCTCTGAGAAGGACTTGCGTTTGTCATCCCTCTGCTGGTCGGATAGGGTTGCGACAGCGCTGGCTGTCCTGGAACAAACTGTAGACCAGGCTGGTCTCGAACTCAGAAATCCGCCTGCCTCTGCCTCTGCCTCTGCCTCTGCCTCTGCCTCTGCCTCTGCCTCTGCCTCTGCCTTTGCCTCTGCCTCCCAATACAGTGGCAAATAAATCTACCAAAGGCCCCCCTTGGACCTAGGGCAGAATTGCAAGAAGAGTCCTCAAACATGCTCAGCTATTAGAAACATGTCTACTGCATAGGTTGAAATGCTATGGTATCTACTAGTTCTATTTTCAAAAGGCAATTACTCCCAAAAACATTTTGATTCAATGTTAGGAAAAATAAGTAAGCAAACAGTTCACACTACTAGAGTTCATATATATCATATTTAAAATATATATCACATTTATATGATATATGAACTCTATCATATTTAAATGATATATATTTTAAATATGATATATATATGAACTTTAGTTCATATATATATCATATTTAAAATTTGCATTAATGAAATGTCAATAGTATGTGTCCAGTGTTTTCTTATTAGGAACCTCACTGTACAGTACCTTTCTTGAGCTATTATAACTGGCAGCCCAGTTGGTCATCAGGAATGATCAAGAGTTGATGTTTCCCCTACGCTTTAATATTGTGGGGTATTCAACAGAAGATAATACTCATACATGGTTTAAGACAATAGAAAGTATTAGTTGGGGAGCAGCTGGGACAGGATCCTTCTGATCACCATCTGCACCCAGAAGCTGGGCTGTTCTACTGCCCTCTATGCATGGCCCACCAGGAAAGAGCTGGTCTCTCAGCAGTACTTTCACTTCTGGGCTCAGCCAGGAGAGCTCCACTTTCTCTCTAATAACTGTCCAGAGGGGAACTGCTAGGAGCACACAAGGCATATATGATGAGTGGAGCAGCTGGGACAGGATCCTTCCAGTCACCATCTGTACCCATGAGTTGGGGTGGTTCCACAGCCATCTGCACACAGACTCTGCCAGAAGAGAGCTGAACTCTCAGGAGTGCTGACACAGGCTTACAGACCCACAGGAGGGACGAGCTCCAGCCAGAGACAGCAAGACCAACTTACATCACAGATAACCAGATGGAGAAAGGCAAGCACAAGAACCCTACCAACAGAAACCAAAGCTACATGGCAACATGAGAACCCAGTTCTCCCACCACAGTAAGTCCTGAATACCCCAACACACCAGAAAAACAAGAGTTGGATTTAAAATCGTATCTCATGATGCTGATAGAGGACTTTAGGAAGGACATAAATAACTCCCTTAAAGAAATACAGGAGAACACGGGTATACAGGTTAGAAACCCTTAAAGAGGAAACATAAAAATCCCTTAAAGAAAAATGCAACCAAACAGGTAAAGGAACTGAACAAAACCATCCAGGATCTAAAAATGGAAGTTGAAACAATAAAGAAATCACAAAGGGAGACAACTCTGGAGATAGAAAATGTAGAAAAGAAATCAGGAGTCATAGATGCAAGCATCATCAACAGAATACAAGAGATAGAAGAGAGACTCTCAGGTGCAGAACATACCATAGAAAACATTGACACAACAGTCAAAGAAAATGCAAAATGCTCCTGAACAGAACACCAATAGCTTATGCTCTAAGATCAAGAATTGACAAATGGGACCTCATAAAATTACAAAGTTTCTGTAAGGCAAAGGACACTGTCAGAAGGACAAAACGGCAACCAACAAAGTGGGAAATGATCTTCACCAAACCCACATCCGACAGAGGGCTAATATCCAATATATACAAAGAACTCAAGAAGTTAGACCCCAAAGAACCAAATAACCCTATCAAAAAATGGGGTACAGAGCTAAACAAAGAATTTTCACCAGAAGAAATTCGGATGGCCGAGAAACACCTTAAGAGATGTTCAACATCATTAGTCATCAGGGAAATGCAAATCAAAACAACCCTGAGATTCCACCTCACTCCAGTCAGAATGGCTAAGATTAAAAACTCAAGAGACAACAGGTGCTGGCGAGGATGTAGAGAAAGAGGAACACTCCTCCACTGTTGGTGGGATTGCAAAATGGTAAAAACCGCTCTGGAAATCAGTGTGGCGGTTCCTCAGAAAATTGGGCATGTCACTTCCAGAGGACCCTGGCATACCACTCCTGGGCATATACCCAGAGGATTCCTCTGCATACAATAAAGACACATGCTCCACTAAGTTTATAGCAGCCTTGTTTATAATAGCCAGAAATTGGAAGGAGCCCAGATATCCCTCAAAAGAGGAATGGATACAGAAAATGTGGTATATTTATACTATGGAGTACTACTCAGCAATTAAAAATAATGAACTCATGCAATTTGTAGGTAAATGGTTAGATCTGGAAACTATCATCCTAAGTGAGCTAACCCAATCACAAAAGAATACACATGAAATGCAATCACTGATAAGTGAATATTAATGAGCCCAGAAGCCCTAAATACTCAAGGCACAATTAGCAAGTCAAATGACTCCCAAGAAGAAGAAAGGAGAGGACCCTGGGCCTGTAAAGATTGGATCCAGTATTGTAGACCCAGAACAGAGAAATCGTGGGGGGGGGGATGAGTGGGGAATAGCAGGGGGGAGAGGAATTATGGGACATATGGTGGGGGGGAACTGGGAAAGGGGAAAGCCTTTGGAATGTAAACATAGAATGTAGAAAATAAAAATTAAAAAAAAAAGAAAATGCAAAATGCAAAAATCTTGTAATCCAAAACATCCAGGAAATATAGGACACAATGAGAAGATCAAACCTAAGGATAATAGGTATAAAAGAAGAGCAAAGACTCCCAAATTAAACGGCCAGTAAATATCTTCTACAGAATTATAGAAGAAAACTTCCCTAACCTAAAAAATCATACCCATGGACATACAAGAAGCCTACATAACTCCAAATAGATTGGGCCAGTAAAGGAATTCCTCCCGTCACATAATAATCAAAACACCGAATGCACAAAACAAAGAAAGAATACTAAAAGCAGTAAGGAAAAAGGTCAAGTAACATATAAAGGCAGACCTATCAGAATTACATCAGACTTCTCACCAGAGACAATGAAAGCTAGAAGATCCTGGGAAGATCTCATACAGATCCTAAGAGAACACAAATGCCAGCCCAGGCTACTATACCCCGCAAAACTCTCAATTACCATAGATGGAGAAACCAAGATGTTCCATGACAAAACTAAATTTACAACAATACCTTTTCACAAATCCAGCCCTTCAAAGAATAATAAATGGAAAACTCCAACACAAGGAGGGAAACTACCCCTAGAAAAACCAAAAAAGTAATCTTCCATTAACAAACCAATAAGAAGACAGCCACATAAACATAACCCCACCTTTAACAACAATAACACCAGGAAGCAACAATCACTTCTCTTTAATTTTTCTTTATAACAATGGACTCAATTCTCCAATAAAAAGACATAGACTAACAGACTGGATATATAAACAGGACCCAACATTTTGCTGCATACAAGAAGCCCAACTCAGTGAAAAAGACAGAGAATACCTCAAAGTAAAAGGCTGGAAACCAATTTTCCAAGCAAATGGTCCCAAGAAACATGCTGGAGTAGCCATTCTAATACAGAATAAAATTGAATTCCAACCTAAAGTTATCAAAAAAGGTAAAGGAGGACACTTAATATTCATCAAAGAAAAAATATTCCAAGAAGAACTCCCAATCTTGAATATCTATGCTCCAAATGCAAGGGCACACACATTCATAAAAAGAAAACCTTACTAAAGCTCAAAGCACACATTACACCTCTCACAATAATAGTGGAAGATTTCAACACACCACTCTCATCAAAAGACAGATCATAGAAACAAAAACTAAACAGAGACACAGTGAAATTAACAGAAGTCGTGGACCAAATGGTTTTACCAAATATATATACAACATTTCATCCTAAAACAAAAAAATATACTGTCTTCTCAGCACCTCATGGTGCCTTCTCCAGAATTGATCATATAATCTGTCACAAAACAGGACTCAACAGATACAAGAAGAATACCCCATGCACTCTGTCAGTTAATCATGGGTTAAAGCTGATCTTCAATAACAACAAAAACAATAGAAAGCCCACATACACATGGAAGCTGAACAACACTCTACTCAATGATAACTTGGTCAAGGAAGAAATAAATAAAGAAATTAAAGACTTTAGAATTTAGTGAAAATAAAGCCATAATATACCCAAACCTATGGGGCACAATGAAAGCAGTCCTAAGAGGAAAACTCATAGCTTTAAGTGACTCAAAAAAACAAAAACAAAAACAAAAACAAAAACAAACAAACAAAAAAAACAAACCTGGAGAGAGCATACACTAGCAGCTTGACAGCACATCTGAAAGCTCTAGAACAAAAAAAGAAATAGAAAAGAAACCCAAAAGGACTAGATGACAGAAAATAATCAAACTCAGGGCTGAAATCAAACAAGCAGAAACAAAAAGAATTATATGAAGAATCAACCAGTCAACCAATCCAGGTGCTGGTTCTTTGAGAAAATCAACAAGATAGATAAACCCTTAGCCAGATTAATCAGGGGGCACAGAGACAGTACAATCTACAGATAAACAAGTCAGCCAGCAAATAAAATCAGAAATGAAAGGAATACATAACAACAGAAACTGAGGAAATCCAAAACATCATCAGATCCTACTACAAAAGCCTTTACTCAACAAAACTGGAAAGTCTGGATGAAATGGACAATTTCATAAACAGATACAAGATACCAAACTTAAACCAGGATCAGATAAATGATCTAAATGATCCCATAACCCCTAATGAAATAGAAGCAGTCATCAATAGTCTCCCAACCAAGAAAAACCTGGGACCAGATGGGTTTAGTGCAGAGTTCTATCAGACCTTCAAAGAAGAACTAATACCAAAACTCTCCAAAGGATTCCACAAAATAGAAAAAGAAGGTACACTATCCAATTTGTTCTATGAAGCCACAATTACTCTGATACCTAAACCATACGAAAACCATACAAAAAGGGAGAACTTCAGACCAATATCCCTTATGATATTCATGCAAAAATACTCAATAAAATTCTTGCAAAATGAATCCAAGAACACATCAAAACATTTATTTATCATGATCAAGTAGGCTTCATCCCAGGGATGGAGGGATAGTTTAATATAGAGAAATCCATCAACATAATCCACTATATACACAAACTCAAAGGAAAAATTCACATGATCATTTCAGTAGATGCTGAGAAACATTTGATAAAATCTAACACCCCTTCATGATAAAAGTCTTGGAAAGATCAGGAATTAACAGCCCATACCTCAACATAGTAAAATCAATATACAGAAAACCAGTAGCCAATATCAAACTAAATGGAGAGAAACTTGATGCAATCCCACTAAAATCAGGGACTAGACAGGATGCACATTCTCTCCCTACCTATTCAATATAGTACTCGAAACCCTAGCCAGAACAATTAGACAACAAAAAGGAGTCAAAGGGATACAAATTGGAATGGGAGATGTCAAAATATCACTATTTGCAGATGATATGACAGTATACTCAAGTGACCCCAAAAATTTCACCGGAGAACTCCTAAACCTGATAAACAACTTCAACAAAGTGACTGGATATTAAAATTAACTCAAACAAATCAGGGGCCTTCCTCTACTCACAGGATAAAAGAGCTGAGAAAGAAATTAGAGAAACAACTCCCTTCACAATAGTCACAAATAATATAAAATATGTTGGTGTGACTCTAAATAAACAGTGAAAGATCTATATGACAAGAACTTCAAGGCTCTCAAGAAAGAAATCAAAGAAGGCCTCAGAAGATGGAAAGATCTCCCATGCTTGAGGACTGGCAGGATTGATATAGTAAAAATGGCCATCTTACTGAAAGCAATCTATAGATTCAGTGCAATCCCCATCAAAATTCCAGCTCAATTCTTTACTGAGCTAGAAAGAGCAACTTGCAAATTCATCTGGAATAACAAAAAACCCAAGATATTGAAAACTATTCTCAACAATAAAAGAACTTCTGGGAGGAATCAACATCCCTGATGTTAAGCTGTATTACAGAGCAATAGTAATAAAAACTGCATGGTATTCGTACAATGACAGACAGGTAGATCAATGGAATAGAATTGAAGACCCAGATATGAATCCACACACTTATGGTCACTTGATGTTTGACAAAGGAGCTAAAACCATGCAGTGGAAAAAAGACAGTATTTCCAGCAAATGGTTTGGTTCAACTGGTGGTTAGCATGTAGAAGAATGTAAATTGATCCATTCTTATCTCCCACAAAGCTCAAGTCCAAGTGGACCAAGGACCTCCACATAAAACCAGATACACTGAATCTAACAGAAAAGAAACTTGGGAAGACACTGGAAAACATGGGCACAGGAGAAAATTTTCTGAACAGAACATCAATAGCTTATGCTCTAAGATCAAGAATTGACAAATGGGACCTCATAAAATTGCAAAGCTTCTGTAAGGCAAAGGACACTGTTAATAGGACAAAACAGCAACAAGCATATTGGGAAAAGATCTTTACTAATCCTAAATCTGATAGAGGACTAATATCCAACATATACAAAGAACTCAAGAAGTTAGACTCCGAAGAACCAAATAACCCTAATAAAATTGGGGTACAGAGCTAAACAAAGAATTCCCAGCTGAGGAATACCAAATGGCTGAGAAGCACCTAAAGAAATGTTCAACATCCTTAGTCATCAGGGAAGTGCAAATCAAAACAACCTTGAGATTCCACTTCACACCTGTCAGAATGGCGAAGATCGGAAACTTAGGCGATAGTAGATGCTGTCGACGATGTGGGGAAAGAGCAACGCTCCTCGATTGCTGGTGGGTTTGCAAGCTCATGCAACCACTCTGGAAATAAGTTTGGCAGTTCCTCAGAAAATTGGACGTAGTATTACCTGAGGACCCAGCTATACCACTCCCAGCATATACCCAGCACCCAGAAGATGCTCCAACATGTAATAAGGACACATGCTCCACTATGTTCATAGCAGCCTTATTTATAATAGCCAGAATCTGGAAAGAACCCAGATGTCCCTCAACAGAGGAATGGATACAAAAAATGTGGTACCATTACACAATGGAGTACTATTCAGCTATTAAAAAAATGAATTCAGCCAGGCGGTGGTGGTGCACGCCTGTAATCCCTGCACTCTGGGAGGCAAAGGCAGGCGGATTTCTGAGTTCAAGGCCAGCTTGGTTTACAGAGTGAGTTCCAGGACAGCCAGGGCTATACAGAGAAACCCTGTCTCAAAAAAACCAAATCCAAAAAACCAAACCAAACCAACCAACCAACCAACCAAACAAACAAACAAACAAACAAAAAACCCAATGAATTCATGAAATTCTTAGGCAAATGGTTGGAACTAGAAATCTCATCCTGAGTGAAGTAACCCAATCACAAAAGAGCACACATGATATGGGCTCACTGATAAGTAGATATTAGCCCAAAAGCTTGTAATACTCAAGATACAACTCACTGACCACATGAAGCTCAAGAAGAAGGAACACCAAAGTATGGATACTTTGGTCCTTCAAAATAGCCATGGGAGGTAATACAGAGACAAAGTGTGGAGCAGAGACTGAAGGAAAGACCATCTAGAAACTGCCCCACCTGGGGATCCATCCTATATAGTTATCAAACCCATACGCTATTGTGGATGCCCACAAGTGCTAGCTGACAGAAGACTGATACAGCTGTCTCCTGAGAGGCCCCGCCAGTGAGAAATACACAACCTTTGGACTGAGCACAGGGTCCCCAGTGACAGAGCTAGAGAAACGACCCAAGGATATGAGGGGGTTTGCAGCCCCATAGAGGAACAACAATATGAACCAGTCAGTGCCCCCAAGAACTCCCAGGAACTTAACCACCAACCCAAGAATACACATGAAGGAACCCATGGTTCTAGCCGCATGGGTAGCAAAAGATGGCATGGTCAGACACCAGTGAGAGGACAGGCCCTTGGACCTATGATATCTCATTGCCCCAGTGTAGGGGAATGCCAGGTCAGGGAAGTGGGTGTGGGTGGGTTAGTAAGCAGGGGAAGGGGAGGATGGGATAGGGGTTTTTTTGGAGGGGAAACATGGAAAGGGGATAACATTTGAGATGTATATAAAGAAAATATCTAATTAAAAAAAAGAAAGTATTCATTGGCCAATAATTATTTCATTGAGTGTTTGTAGTCCCAATGTAGTGCTGAGGGTTTTTTCAGGGTGTTAGTTTAAGCATAAAAACTGTTTTAGGTTAATGTATGTTGGTTAACAAGAACAGTTAGCCAGAAGTAGAACTAATGAAGGTACAAAGCAGGGCTAGTATATTTTGAGGCTTTCCCAGAACTATGTGGACTTTGATTGATTAGGCCTTCATTTCAGTTTTGGCAGGTGGCATTGTCTATGTGCTGAGTTTTATAGCTTGAATGGTATTTCCATCAAGGAGTCAGATATGCTAAGATCTTGGGGCCTACTAAGTCTGTACCCTATTTAAACCTAATGTCTTTTTTTTTTTTTTTTGGTTTTGAGACAGGGTTTCTCTGTGTAGCCCTGGCTGTCCTAGAACTCACTCTGTAGACCAGGCTGGCCTCGAACTCAGAAATCCACCTGCCTCTGCCTCCCAAGTGCTGGGATTAAAGGTGTGTGCCACTGCTGCCCGGCTAAACCTAATGTCTTGTTGAGCAACGATTGCCTCAGAGATTATTGTATGTCCTAGCCACTATGCCTGGAGTTTGACCTGACTGGTAGCAGTGTGAAGTAATGGAGAAAGAACACACACAGAGGCATTATGCAGAAAGGCTTTGTCAGGTAGGCTGTGTGCACTCAGTAGATGGTGCGGCACTGACTACTGTGACAGCCAGGACCCTCCCTATGTTTATGATGTATAGCACAGAAGGAAAGATTGAGCTGATCTCAGGAGAAGATGTCTATAGGTGAACAATCTCAGACTGTAACCATTCAGGATGGTGAAGCTAGTTTTTATACACAGTCATCAATGATTCATAAACACTCATGCTTATACAGACTGTCAGCATTCACCCTCTGTCACTAGAGAAAGTTTTGCCATTCCTCTGATCTGGGGAAAAGGCTTTGCCATTTCCCATAGGTCTGAGACATTTGCAACACTGCCCATTGTGTGCTGGCTAGTTTTATGTCAACTTGACAGAACAGTGGAGTATCTAAGAAGAAAGAATGTCAATTTAGAAAATGTCACCTTAAGATCTAGTTACAGGCAAGCCTTTAGGGCACTTTCTTAATTTGTGATTGATGTGAGAGGTCCCAGACCATTGTGGGTGGTGCCACACATGGGTTGGTGGTCTTGGGTGCTATAAGAAAGCAGGCTGAACAAGCCATGGGGAGCAAGCCAGTAAGTAGCACTCCTCTGTGGCCTCTGCAATCTGCATCTGCTTCTGTCCCCAAGTTTCTGCCTCTGTCCCCAAGTTTCTGCCCTGATTTCCTTCAGTGATGAATATATGTGTAAGCAAAATAAACCCTTTCCTCCCCATGATGCTTTTGCTCATGGTGTTTTACTAAGGTAATAGAAACTCTAAGACATGTTGACATCATGTGAAACAATACTTTACTCAGGAATTCATTTGCACTGTATTCGTTCACTTAAGAGTTCTTCGGCTCCTCCCAATGATATATAAAATTATTTTCCACTTTTTGTATCTAGTTTTGTTTGTTTGGTTGTTCAGTTTATTGTCAGCCCATCCCGTTTGATTCTATCCTAGGTCTCTGGGCTATCCTGCCTCTCATGGCTTAAGCCTCAAGTTGGACCAGGTATTGGTTCACCAGTCCCACAAGCTCTGCTTCATCATTACATCAGCACATCTTGTAGGCAGGACAAATTGTAGGTGAAATGACTTGTGGCTGGGTTGATGTCCCAGGCCCACCCCAGGATGTCTTGCCTGAAAACAGAAGATGGCTGAATCAGGCTCCACACCCACCATTACTAGGAGTCTTCACTAGGGTCATCCTTGCAGATTCCAGGGAATTTCCACTGCGCTGGGTTTCCACATTGCCCCTGAAATGCCTCCCAAATTTGCCGTCATCTCTCCCAGTATTCTCTTCCTCAATGCCTTCTCCCACCTGACTCATCCTGTTCAATCTCATTCCAACCCACACCAAGTCCACCCCCAAAATCTGTTCTATGTGACTTCTGATTTGTACTCAGGGCACGTGAACAAATGTCCATTCACCTCTGAGAAGACCTCAACAGACCAAAGAAACAACTCACCCAAGTCTTCCTTGTGAATCGGTGAGTGTTGCTGCAGTTACTGACAGGAGCATGGGTAGCTCACAGGTAGCCACACCCCTGGTAAGTCACTCCTACATGGTCGATGGCTCCACCATCTACATCAATGGAGTCCGCTGCACATCTTGCTGGCTTCTATCACCAACTGTTTACTGCTTATGTAATCTTGGGAAAGGGCTTATGGGCCTTGGAAGTTTCCCAGACTACCAGAGTTCAGTGGAGTTCCCTCCTCCCTCAAGGAGGAAGCCTTTCAATGTGGCACATACCTACACAATAATGGAGAGAAGACTGCTAACTGATTCTCCTTGCATTTTTATAGGTCTTCGTGGCCTATAACCACTATTTTCTTGATGTATTCAGATTTTTGTTTATGTCAAATTTCTCAATTATGACTTTATTTTATTGCTTCCTTATTTATTCTGTTGAGAGTAAAATATAGACGCAATTGTCCAACTTCTTTAGTATTTATTATTATTCCTGGTTTCTTTTAATTTCCTTAAAGTATCACTTGCTCTGAATATTTTAATTGAAGACTCAGTATCCTCACACTGCTTGCCTCATTCTCCTGTTTATAATATTTTGCAATTTCTAAGGAACAGCTTCATAAACATTCATATTCTTTTCTGATAGTCTCATCTCTCCTTTAATATTCTTTTTTAAAAAGATTTTATTTATTATAAGAATACACTATGTCTTCAGACATACCAGAAGAGAGCATCAGATCCCATTATAGATAGTTGTGAGCCATCATGTGGTTGCTGGGATTTGAACTCAGGACCTCTGGAAGAGTCATCAGTGCTTTTAACCACTGAGCCATCTCTCCAGCCCCCCTCTTATAATATTCTTATTCACAAAATGTGTTCTGTGTTTACCCTTGATAGTTTGCTGTAGTTTTTTGAGTGATGTTTTGGTTTAGATTTTCCAGGAAAGGGCTCGGAACAAGTTTCTCTGACATTTAGCTTTAAAAAAAAGTTTTTATTTTATTGAATATGAGGGCAGTAATGGGGCTTGGAATAGCATTGCTGGATCACATCATTTTAATGTGTTTCCAAATCATCCGGGGTGGTTTTGGTCTTCGTTTTTTTTTTTTTTCCTGTTTTTTCTGCAGATGAACCTTCTGCTATGTAATTATTCTTTCTGTTGTTGTTGTTGTTGTTGTTGTTGTTGTTGTTTTAGAAACGCTACATTTATTTACTTACTTGTGTGCAGGTGTGCCACAGCAGGTTCATGGGGGCCAAAGGACAACCTGAGGGAACTGGATCTCTACCTCTACCAGGTTGGTCCCAAGTATTGAACTCAGGCCATCGGGTTTGGTGATGAGGACCTTTAATGACACTTATCTATTCGTCCACTAAAACTGAGCTTAGCTTGGTTTCCTCTCCACGACCTAACAACTTGCTCGGGCTTGTCTCGTCTCCCATATTAATATTAAATTTCAATGCTTGTGCTTTATGATACATGTGTGTAGTTTTGTGTGACACAAGTAGTTTTCATTGCTGTATTATTATTTCATAATTCTTTATCATCAACTAGAAGAGAGTGACCTGATGTTACTGTCAGTTTTTAATTAATTATTTATTTATTTATTTTGGTTTTTTTTGAGACAGGGTTTCTCTGTGTAGTCCTGGCTGTCCTGGAACTCACTCTGTAGACCAGGCTGGCCTCGAACTCAGAAATCTGCCTGCCTCTGCCTCCCAAGTGCTGGGACTACAGGCGTGCGCCACCAGTCCCGGCTTCAGTTTTTAATTCTTAAGTTACAAAGGATATTACAACTGTGCTACACAATGGACAGAACCCCTGAGCCATCTGAAAGAGGCTATCTCCATCTATCTCCATCCGACTTCCTGTAGGCAAGTCTGTGGGGCACTCTCTTGAAAACTGGTCAATGTGGGAGGGCCGAGTCCACTGTAGGGAATGCCAACCTTGGTCCTGAATGGTACAGGAAAACAAGCTACAACCCACAGAAAGCAAGCCAGTAAGCAATGGTCCTCCGTGGTTTTGTTTTAATTTATGCCTCCAGGTTCCCGTCTTGAGCCCCCACTCTGAATTCCCTTTATGATGGACTATAATCTACAAATTGAAATAAACCCTTTCCTCCCCAAGCTCTGCTTGGTTATGGTGATCATCAATGCTTCTGGGAGCATCAAAAACCACATTTTCTCCTTGAAGGAAAACAAATTTTAATCATTACAATCTTAATCACACCAATCTATATTTTCTGAGCTGAACTGCTGTGTTACAGCCATGTCTATATAATTACTTTTCAAACTTTCTAAAGCCATCCACAACAAATACACACATTTGTTGTAGAAACAAACTCAGACATAAATCATATTTATTGCTCAGTTAGTAAAGTTCCTGCTTAGAAAGTGTAAGCACCTCTACCTCCGTTTGATCCCCAATACCATTGTGAAATTGGGAATGTGGCTGCATTGTTTATAACCTCTTCTGTGCTGTAGTGAAGAGATGGGAAGATTGCTGGAACTCAGTGTTTAGTAGCCTAGTCAAATTAAGGAGCCACAAGTTCAGTAAAAGACTTTCTCTCAAAAAAATAAGATGGAGAGTATCTGAGGAAAATATCTTGTGTCAACCCGTGACTTCCATGTACATGTGCACAGGCATGTGTACACACATGTGCACCCACATTAGCACATAGATGCACACACACCCTGCACTTGCAGAAATGATAGGTAAATGAATAAAAATACGCTTTACTTCAAAACACTCAAAAATGGATGATTTTAAATTCCCCAATATTTTATTTCAAAATACAAGTTAATATATCTGTTGAAAAAAAGTTTGATTAAATAATTGTATAGATTTTGCTATAAAATACCAGCTCCACTCAGAAAATATGGATAGGTATGATTAAGATAGTAATGATTACAATCTTTATATTTCTCAGAGAATTTTATAGCAAATTTGTTTTCCTCCAAGTAGAAAGTGTGATTTTCGCTGCTTCCGGAAGCCCACGCACCACCTGTGAGCTGTCAGCAAATAGAGCTATTTCTGCCTTTTGCTTTCTCATTGGTAACAATTATTCCAACTGCATCTTATCTGACAATTCTCACTTTGCCACCTAAGAGAAATAATCTATTCTCCTTCCTGCGGTAAACAGCTAGAAAAGCTAGCTTCTTGGAAAGAAACAAAAAGCAAGGGTTGGTTTCATATTAATAGAATCATTTATCAAGGGCAAGTGCCAGGGTATTGTGATTCACATTTAGCCCTTGGGAGGAGACACGGCTCAATAAAAACTAAAATGCATCTTGTTAACTTGCACATAAATGAAAATGTACTGGATATTATAATTAGGTAATCTAAAAGCATCTTGGAAATAAAGGCAAATTATATATATATATATATATATATATATATATATATATATATATATATAATATATATTTGCTCTGCTTCGTTTTTGGTCTTTTTTTTTTTCCCAAGACAGGGTTTCTCTGTATAGCCCTGGCTGTCCTGGAACTCACTCTGTAGACCAGGCTGGCCTCGAACTCAGAAATCCGCCTGCCTCTGCCTCCCAAGTGCTGGGATTACAGGCATGCGCCACCACCGCCCGGCTTTTGCTCTGCTTTGGAAAGGACAAAGTACTAAGTAAATTTTGTATTATGAATGGTAAACATAAAGGCCATTCTCATTTTTTAACCACGTAAAACATACAATAAAAGTAGTTTAATACATGGTTATCAACACAACTAATAAAAGATCATGTTGTATGATAAGTGATAATTAAAAGTTGTAAAAATTTCCAAAATACAGGTTGGTGCTTTTTATTATATATATATTTTTTATTTTTAAAGATTATACTGTATTCATATTTTTCTGCCTTCCCTTTCCTCCCTTCAATGCTATCCATGTACCTTTACTTACTCTCTTTTAAATGCAGGGCCTCTTTTTCTTTAATTGCTGTGTGAGTGTGCGCAGGCATGCATGTATATTTGCTAGTGTGTGTGTGTGTGTGTGTGTGTGTGTGTGTGTGTGTGTGTGTTCCTAAACTTATAAATATACCTACTCACTCACTATAATTTTCCTAGTATGTGTATCTTCTCAGGGTGGACCCATTGTTATTGTATAAACAACTGGGGGCTGGGAGGGCCTCTTGAGGAAAGCTGTATCTTACAGGTTCTTTTTCATTCTCACGTGTGCATGAACAATCAGAAGGTAAGCATACTGTATATTCTGTTCCACTAAGTATATACCGTGTCTTAATAGAGCTTGCCAATATATGTATCTACTTTTTACACGTGGCAATTTGAATGAGGATCTTCCTCAGAGCCTCAGGTATTTGAACAGTTGGTCTCTAGTTGGTGGTACTATTCGGGGAGGTTTAGGGGGTGTGGCCTTGCTGGTGGAAGTATGTCACTGGGAGCAGATCTTTGGGATTTTATAACCTCTAGTCACTTCAAGTTTGCTCTCACTGGGGGCAGAGCTTTGAGACTTCATAACCTCTAACCACTTTCAGTTTGTTCTCTGCTTCCTGCCCTGGATGCCTTCCACAATGCTCTCCCCACCCCTCAAACCCCCTACCCCCCGCTCCTTCACCATAATATACCCCCTCTCTGGAACCATAAGTCAAAGTACACTAACTCTCTCTAAGTTGCTTTTGGTCTTGATGTTTTATCACAGCAACAAAACAGTAACTAGTATATTAAAATTCCCTTATAGACAAATAAATATTGGACTTGAATCTATTCATACAAGTGGACATATGTGCTTGGATAGGTGTGTCGAAGCTGAAGCCAACCTTGGGTGTCATTCTTCTGAGGTCAGTTCACCTTAATTTTATTGGCCTGTCCACTGATGAGTCGGTTAGGTGACTGGTCACTGAACCCCAGAGATCTGCTTGTCTCCATCTCCCCAGTACAGTTTTACAAATGTGTACCATCACATCTGGATTTTTTTTAAAATGTGGGTTCTGGGGATTAAACTTAGATCTTCATGCTTGTGTGTCAAGCATGACTTTTTCATTGACTTGGCCATCTCTACAGCCCCAAAGATTAAATTTAACAACGAAACAAATGAAGACTTTTGCCGGGAGTCAGCCCTGGCTGTGAGGTGTTCTTGTTGGTTCTTCTTAAGGCATCGGAGGGAGGAAGAGCATTCACAGGGGTAAGACTTTGTCTTACAGAAAATTTAGGGTTGCTGTATAATAAAAAGTTTACTTATCTAAGTCTAAGTTACTATGCTTAATATAGCTGAGCTGCTTTCTGTGCTCCTTTGAAGCCTGCAGACTGCAGTCTCAGGCACTTAGCACCTCATCCTAAAACAGCAGGAGATTAAGGAAAGGATTGGTTGCTAGAGCCTTTTCCCGATTATCCAGATGCCTCTTGCTTGTCAGTCTAGGGGAAAGGTTAGAGCAATAAACTTCTATTGAGCCAGGAGAAGAGAATAACACTCCCAGAAAGAAAAACTTCTACTACGTGAATATGCATAATCTCACATAAGTTCATACACAGCTTCAAACATAACAAAGATTTCATTTACACATTTCCACACAGATTCAGCTGGGCCCAGCTTCCATGCATTCTCACACATGCATGCATTCTCCCAATTACATACATACATACATACACACATTCATATTTACATATGCATATGGAGCAAGAGACCAAACACCAGGTGCAGAAAAGAACTCACTCATTCTGGATGAAAAAATGGACTCCAATATCTATTGCGTCGAGGAAGAAAAAGCTTCCACCCTTTTAATGCTAAATGAATTAAATCCATATTTGTAAGCAAAAAGCTGTTTCTTTGAATAAGACTAAGCCTGCCTTGTCCTTACCATGGAACCTGTCCTGTCCCATGGTAAGGAGAAGCCTGCCTGCTCCTTCTGCTTTCTGCAACATCTTCTTTTTTTCCTCTTTCCCTCTGCATCCTTCACATTGTTCTCTTAGTTATTTTATGTCGCCTATAGCTTCTAAGTTATTCCACTCTGCATTCTCCTTCTAATCTTGTTCTCTTCTGACTAAAAACTTCTCCTCAGTTCAGTTCCTCTCTCAGCTCTGTCCTTTTTACCTCCGTTCCTCTCACCTAAATTCTTCTAGTCTGACTCTTCTCTTTGTCCTCAGCCCTTAAACATCTTTCAGAATATGTGATCAGATGTTACAAAGTTCATCACAAAATACCAAGTCATAAATTGAAATAGAAGTTTACAACAGAGAATGTTTACATGCCCATCCATTAGGAGTAATTATCTAGCTAAACATCTATCACTTGTCTTCTCTACAGGTTCATAGAAAGTTTAAAACCAGCCGGGCGTTGGTGGCGCACGCCTTTAATCCCAGCACTTGGGAGGCAGAGGCAGGCGGATTTCTGAGTTCGAGGCCAGCCTGGTCTTCAGAGTGAGCTCCAGGACAGCCAGGACTACACAGAGAAACCCTGTCTCGAAAAACCAAAAAAAAAAAAAAAAAAAAAAAAAAAAAAGAAAGTTTAAAACCATAACTAAGTTATAAGTGAAGTTTTGTATAGATAAACCCAGTCAATATTTTATCTTCTGTCCTAGCACCTATAATAAATCATTAGTTTCCTTTTTATGACCTTTGATTAATTGTTTATAACCCCCTTAGAATGTGCTCTGAATAGGAGAAAGTCTGGTTGCCATCTAAGAGTGATTAATTTGTGACACCTGGGAGACTGGCAGAGTTCTCATTGCAGTTTTGACTATCAGAAAAGGACCTAGTAGC